>PVLD010024271.1:0-25786 GCA_004027595.1 Dinomys branickii
CCCCCCCCCCCCCGCAAAAAAACGACAGTGGCCAGGCATGGTAGTACATGCCTACGGTCCCAACAATCTAGGAGGCCAAGGCAGGAGGACTACAAGTTCATGCCCAGTCTGGGCCACTTAGCAAAACCTTCTCTCAAAAAATAAAGAAGGCTTAGGATGTAGCACAGAGCAAAGGCTCCAGGTTCAATTTCAATTGCCAAAACAAAACAAAGAAGGATTTGGGGAATCCTATAGGGAAGCTAGACCTTGGAGAAGGACTCATTATCCTCTAAGGGGAATGTGCTGAGGTATCCGTAGAGACAAAGACAGCAGTAGTTGAAACCTACTAACTCCTCCACAGTCTAAACCAATACAGCAGTACATGGAATTGCTCAAAATGTAAAATCATTTTCAGTTACACTCTGCTTCTAACATCACTCAACTAAATCTATAGTAAAGAATCAATAAAAGGGCAGCTCATCATTTTAATGACACATAGTAGAAAATGTATTATATCAGCTTTTTAATCAAACTTCCACCCTACAAACGTGTTCTTTAAAGCATCGTTTCTCCACGAGATACGCTAAAACTAAAATAAACCCAAACCTTCAGGCCAGCCCCCTGCAGTGGGTTTCTGGGCTACGACTAGGATAAGGAAGATTACGCAGCTCCGGCACACAGGCGTCTGTACTGGCCTCCCCTCCCTTACGTTTCCCCCGCATCCGGCTGCGTGCAGACCTGGCCCTGTAGTGCACAGAAGCTGCCCTCTCCCCTTGAGCCCTTGACCCCGCCCACTTAGCCGACATGCTCCTAGCACGCAGCTCGGGTGGAGCTGCGGCCTCATCAGTGGTGTTTTTCTGCATGTTTCCTCTCCAATTCACTGAGCGCCACTCTCCACATGGCCTTGTTGAGATGACACTGTTTCGCAATCTCTCTGTCTTCCCTGCCTTCAGGAAAGAATTCAAACTTCTTAGCATAGCAAAGACGGCCTGTGGTACCTGGCAACTATGCAGACCTCCAACTTTACTTTTAGCCTTATGATCAAACCCCAGCTACGCAGAACCACTGCCAACTGCCCAACTGGGCGGGCTGTCTCCAACCTGAGTGTCGCTGCACATACAACTCCCTCTGCCCGGAGCAGCCCCCACCCTGTGAGCTCCACGCTCCCCCTTCACCGGCTACTGCCTCATCAATCGTCAATCACAGGGCCATGTCCTCCTTGCCCGGCACCTTCCCACGCTGGTGCAGGTCCGCTCTCACGCGGCCACCCAGCCTAGCCGCACAGCACTGCAGTCAAGCCTTTGCTTGATGTCCTCGCCACGGGAAGATCAACCAGTATTCCCCAAAAGAGACAACCAGAAGCGCTGGATCTGTTTGCATCTGTAAACCAGGTACACACTTACACAGATTGCCATCAATGGTCCTGCCAGCTGTGACGATTCTCTTTGTGAAAGGAAGCTTCAAATTAAAATGAATTTCATTTAAATTGGATGTACAATTAGCTATTTTGTCAGTTAATATACTAAAAGAAGTAGTACAAACACTTCAATGAATATTTCATACAATAACACAAAAATTCTTTGGCAATGCCTAGGTCAAAAGAATCGAAAAATATTTAATTTCAAGGGATTGTAAATGGTTTCTCTGAAACTTTTGAAGGAAAAGGGGCTTTAAGCTATGTTACTTTGGGTTTCTACTATATTGTCAGCGAATCCTACCCTTCCAGTTCTTTCTTTGTTTAAATATAAATAGTAGTACCTATGCTAGATACACATGGGCAAGTATATGTGCCTAGACCAGTTAATCTGGGGTTCAAAGTATGTTGGGATAATGGCTTACCTACAAGCAAACCCAGACAGGTGGCAATAAAACTCACTTTTTTTTTTCAAATAATGTTAAGTTGAAAACTTCCCTCTAAGGCCCACTTCAATATACATTTCTACTTGATAGTCCATTTAACGCTTGTGCTCCTTCCAATTCTCATCCACAGATGAGCAGAAAGGTTGCTGTGATTTCTACCAGGCCAGAACTACCACAAACTGTTAATGAGATAGAAAATACTGGGCTGGGGATATAGCTCAGCGGCACAGTGCCTGCCTGCCAAGCACAAGGTCCTGAGTTCAATTCCAAGAGCCAAAAAAATAAGAAAGAAAGTTTTGAGTACCTCCAGAAAGTGGTAAGCAAGAATAAGTTACTGTAAGAGAGAGTTTAGCTATTTACCCAATGAGTAAGCAGGCCCTTAATCAATGCTGACCTCGCCCTCCCTTGTCCTGGACTAGGACTGTCTCCCTCCACCCTCATAACTGATAAAGCCAGGACAGTAGACACTCTTAAAGAAATGTATCACTCCCTACTCCTACCGAGTCCCAACCCCAAATTACACATTTGGAACCGAAAAGTTAAATATTCGTCTGGGAGGAAAAATACGCATTAGGCATGAGTTGTACATTCCTTTCTCCCTACGCCAGCTTCTTTTTATAAATCTGCTCTCTTATTGGCCTCTTTCATGTTTCGGTTCGGTCTGGAACAGTGATTCTGAGGATCCAGCACCCCTTTGAGAATGTGATGGAATGCATGGGCCCTTCCCGCACGGCTGACAATCTCAGGAGCCTCACTCAAAACCCTCCCAGATACAAAGCCCCTGTCCCTGCAGACTTCTTCCAGGCTAATCTCAGCCGCATCTATGACTTCTCACTCTACTGACTGCTTCAAATCCATCACTCACGCTCGTCACGTCTTGCTCCGGAACTCCAGGTCTACAGTCTCCTCTTCTGGATTTCTCCTCGGAAATTAATAGAGTCATCAAGTTAAATACGTCCAAAACATGAACTCCTCGCTGTCATTCAGATCCTGTTTCACCATCCAAATTCCCTCCTCAGTGAATGAAACCTGCAGTTGCAGGTCGAAGTCTAACTGCCATTCTGATCTACTCACTGACCGCCGGCTCGATCTAGTAAACGCAGTCATCTCTGTCACGCCTTCTAACATCAGGGCGCCGCCCCGCCCCGGCCCCGCCCCGCCTCGCCGCTGTCCGCACTGTGTAGGTCACAGCCTCTGCACTGGCTTCCTCGCTCCTAATCCCGCTGCCTGTCAGGAAGGCGGCGCTGAGCAGCACAAACCTCTTCACATTTCTCTCCTGCTCAAAGCTGCGCCGCTCCTCCCAGGTAAATACCCGCACGCCTTCAGGGGAGGAAGAAGGTCCCGACCTCACCAGCCTCGCCTCTTCACGACCCCGCCCTGGGCCTCACAGAGGCCGAGAGGCAGCTGGCACATGTGGCTACCAAACTCGTGCATGGGGCCGGGCCGGGCGGAGGCGCGCTAAGTGTAAAGCTCACGCTGCACTTCAGAGAACTGACGTGGAAAAGCACCTTGACTGCTTGTTAAAAGGACAGTGCGGATATATTGGGTTAAACAAACATTAAAATTCGTAGCTGTTCCATCTGTTTAATGAAGCTACTTGAAAGTTCGGAACTTCTCACGGGGCTCGCATGTGTGGCTCCCATTACACTTCCCCTGGGCAGTGCTGCTGCAGACAGTAATTCTGCGCAGTTCTTCCTGCTCTTGGTCCATTTGGAAACATTAGTAATTTAAAAATACTTACGAGGTGCTGCACACAAGTTAACAAGAGAACAGACAAAGAGCAAGACCTGCCCTCAGGAAGCCGCAAGGTGCTTCCCGCAGCTTCCCCGTGTCTTCACCCGACTCCTGTAAGGCTTCCTCCTGAAGACTCTCCTGATTCACCACGTTGAATGCCTCTCTCACCTTTTCCCGAGGGGATGCAGAGCACAGCCCCAGTGTGGCAGGCAACACTGTCTGTCGCCTCTCTCACTAGTTTTAAGGTTTCTGAGAGCAGAACCATACATCACCATAGTTTAACAAGGTCTGACACAAAACAGCTGCTCAAAATACCACATGAATGAATTAATAACTCATACAAGCAATATTTGTGATGCTAGGTCTGCTGATAACAGAAAAATGGAGATCTGATCACAGGATAGAAAATCTCTGGGCAGGGCAGCTTTCTTCTTCAAAGCCTACCCTTAGTACACAGGACCGGCCCACGTTTTGGTTGGCAGGCAGAGCACTGCAGGACACCCTACTGGGGTGCAGGTCCGGGGGACTGGAAAGAGAGCCCCGGCTCTCCCCGACGGCTCCCCCTTCCTGCCCCGGCTCTCCTCCCCTCCCGCCTCGGCTCCCCCTTCCTGCCCCGGCTCCTCCTTCCCGCCCCGCTCTCCCTTCCCGCCCCGGCTCTCCCTTCCTACGGTCAGGACTGAGCACCAACCATGGAAAAGAAGAGAGAATTCAGTGGAACAAGGTCACATGCAGAACCACCCTACAGACAGTGTGGCCAGTCTACATATAATTCTTCACTAGTCCTTTAAAACCTGTCAGAGGAGCGGGCCTCAGCCACTAGGCTGGTCCACATCGCCCTGCCACCCTGGGTTCGCTCAGCAGAAACGGAGGGGAACTGGCCTCCAGTGAACAGGCCAGGCTGGAAGCAAGGGAGCCTCCCATAGACGGTGAGTGGGAAGAGCATACTCAAACCAAGCTGGCTAAGTGCAGAGAGCTAAGCTGGAAAATCACTAAGACATGGGCGTTTATCAGCCAGCTGCTGGGCAGCACCACGGATGCGGGCTGAGGCGGAAAGGTCTGCAGACAAGAGTAACGAGATGGGTTATCATCATGAGGAGGCGGCGGCAGGGCCCAGAGGGAAGGGAGGCGGCGGCAGGGCCCAGAGGGAAGGGAGACGGAAAGGCTGCTGCTTCGCTTTCCGCAGCTTTTCTGCCTCCAAGCTGTGCCAAGGACTCCACCTGAGAGACACCCAACATCCTTACAGTTCATCTTCTTACATTTAAGCTAACTTGAGACAGTTTAGTTTCTTGCAAAGAAGTAATTCCTAGTGAAGATAAAGAACAAGGATTATTTTGTCTTAAAATTGTGTATCATTTTTAATGCTTTTTTTTATTTTTCATTCGCTTTAAAATAACCATTTAGATGTTAGTTTACTAAAGTACTCTTTCACTAGGAGAATCAATTACAGTACATTCTTGTTTTATTCCAGTAAAACTTCTAGTGGCTACCTCGCCTCTCTAATTTCAGTATTTATATCATTTCTCAGCTAAATGTGTAAGTTGTTCTGACAATCTACAAAAATACTACAAATATTTTTTAAGATTATCATTTAGCAATCAACCTTTACCATCCCTACATTTTTACCAATGTAAAATAAAATCAGAACAGTCTATAAAATGCAAAAGGTACAACAGATATTGTGGAAGGGAAAGAAATTGCTCGAAGCGAAGGAACAACTGGGATGAGGGAAAGGAGAGAAAAAGGAGGGAAAAAAGAAGGACCGCTGCGATAGTAACTGTACTGCTGATGTCTACAGGTTTGTTGAAAGGAACAGCTAATGCTTGAATTGTTTTTGACCAATTTCGTATGCTTATACCTGGTCATCTGAACAACTAATTTGAAGACAACAATATCCAATATAACAACCACTGGTGAGTTCCTACCATGTTTTAGTGAAGCACTATATTGTTTCTTATAAGTTCTTTTATTATTTTTTATTCTCTTTAAGGGTTTGATCAATCTTGCATCCTTACATCTGGTAATCTGAGCAAGTTCTTTGAAAATGATGACATGTAATATAACAACCACTGTCAATTCCTATCATTTTGTTTTGAAACCCTGCATGATTTTTATTGGTTTTGTGTTGTTTTTGTCTATGTTGTTGTTATTTGGATTTTTTTATTCTCTTTAAAATAAAGTAAAAATATTGATTTCACTTTAAAAAAATCTGAAGTCTGACTTAAAATAATACACACTGTAAGATAAAAATAGTGAAATTGTTACAAGTTGTCAAAAGACAATAAACTGAATATATATATATATATATATATATGATTTTAAATACACAGAATATGAAAAAGGTATCTTAGAAAACGGATGGGCCTTTACACCTACATATAAATATATGCAAGCATACCCACAAAATTTTCATATGTACACAGAACTTAAATAAAAAGGTAGAGTTTCCAAATTATGCTATATGTTTTATTAGCATTACTAACATGTTAGCCATAAACATATGAACCTTATCAAACAATGATTCATTCATGTATGTCTGAAAACTAAAGAAAACAAATGCGTGCAGAAACTTAAATACCTTATGATGTACTTTCTAAAAATTCTATTCTAGTGCATATTTGCATAATGAGTACATTAAATCATCCCCTTGTGGGCAAACACTCACTCACGGCACCCCAAATACAATCTCTAGTACTGACTTCTACTGAAACGCTTAGGAGAAATTTCTCTAATAGCTTTATCATGTCCATCACAAGAACGTCCTGGAGAAAGCAAAGCTATGTCCTTTTCAGAAAATCATCACTGTGATGGGGAGCTGAAAATGCATCCCATTTCCCGGGTGACGACCGCGAGGCGCACAGGGAGAGTGCTGCGCGGCTTCCATCTCTCCTTCTCGCACGTGAGCACCATTACTAGGACTATCAGGAAAGGAGAAATGGGAGTAAAGTTCTCGCTGGCTCACAGGCGCCTCGCACCTTGCCCTTCTCCCCAGCTCTCCAAAGCAGCCCTCGAAAGACTGTGCTGAGCCATTACATTAGCTGTGCTTATGATACGCTTCCTACGCGTTCATGAATACAGACTGACTAAAAAAGTACGTAATTTCTAACAAAAAAATCCCCACGGGTATTTTACTGCCTTTACAGTAATAATTCAGTCAGGTAAGAAATATCAGTGGATAGTAAAATAACTGGGTGAGGGATGACTGGGAAGCACAGGTATTTATTTAGTCTTGAAATACCTCCCACACAGTATTTACTCACTACAAAGAGAAAGAAAGTTTATTTATAATGGAGAAATCTAATAAATACCACGTAACCAAGTGATCAAAGTTCATGTAACCAATAAGTAACAGGGCAATGAGACTCAGGAGCTCACCGATGGGAACACTGAGCAGAACACCACGTCCCTTCCACAGGGACCCCACTAAATACACAACCACATCCAGTCACGAGGGAACATCAGACGCACCCACACTGGGGCCATGAAGCAACTGTCCCGTAGTCGCTAAGAAAATCAAAGCATTGTTCTATTTACAGGAAACTGAAGAAATATGACAGCAAAATGCAACGCGTGATTCTGGATTAGACAAAAAAAATCTGTTAACGCGCAGGAGTATAAACACGAGACAGAAAAGGTGCGCATGCGCCGCACACCACACCGCCCACCACAGCCTGCGCGCGCACCCCCGGACATCCGCACTGCAGACCTTAGGGTTGAGGAGTCGGGCCGCACCGCTCTCAGGTTCAGAGACAGACAGCGTGCCCACACAGTCATGGTTTTTTAAAAGGCCAGTGACTGGCGGATCTAGGCGAAGAGCGCACTGCTTCACGACATAGACTAGTCTTGCGTCTTTTCAGCAGTTCCAATCTTGCCAGTTAAAAAAGTAAAACAAACAAGAAAACAGGGCTTGTGATAATTTCTTTTCATTCATATTTCCCTTCCCATCACAACCAAGAGCATGGGAATCCCAGCGCAGGGCCCGGCAGGAGGAGGGCGGGGCATCCTAGCTCTTTCACGGTCAGTTCTGGATCTGTCACTGTGCGGAGCTCAGGTCACATAAGAGATAAATAAATCCCTTACTAATAAAAAAATACTATATTGAATAAAATTGGTACTCGCATTACTGTGATTATGTTAAGTCCTCCTGAAATACTAAAATAATGTGCATGACTTCAAAGGTGGCCTTCAGGCATTAGTTCAGCCGCTAGATAAAATCTGACTTCATCCGTGCTGGAATGGCTGTGACTTCCCAACCACAGCAAGCTCAGCGTGTCTCTGCCTGGAAGTCTGCCGTAAATGCCAACCACATCTTCACCAGCTCATTCCCTGGCCCCAGAAGCGGCCTACGCATCGCCCGTCAGACACAGCTTCCCGGCTCGTGGGACACCCGGCCGCGTTCTGTGATGCCCTCATGGCGCTTCGCACTGTGTCTTACTTTCTACTTCCCATTTCCCTACTTTGTACTTACGAAATTATCTAACAAGGACTCCTGCCCATGCTTAAATCAGAGGCCAGTAACAGGGATAAAAGTAAATGCTCCCTTAATTAATTCCCTTATCTGTGAAAGGAACTAAACACAAACAAAATAGAACCATGTTCAAACACTAAAATGTTTTCTCATGAAGTGTTTCAGGATATTTAGCAAGGAAGGAAAAGCTATCATGCAAGGGATTGCTTCAGGCAACCACAAGCACTCGGCCCTTACTTCAGCCCTTAAGGAAGACAAGGGGAGAAAAACACAGCTCCTAAAAGCACAAGGGGATGGAACCCAAGGCCCAAGCACTTTTGAGAGCCATCTCCTGCGTACGTCTCCCCAGGAGTCAGAAACCCAATCTTTCAGGAAACCTCTGGCCCTCCTGCTAACACATGGGCATCTTTTCACTTAATTCATTATTTAAAGAAAAGGCAAACTCTATCTCATATGGGGGGGGGGGGGGGCTAAAGTAACTAGTACATCACTGCATAATTCCTTTAAAATGTAATTTAAGAAAAATCCAATTAAAGAATAGTTATATCAAAATTTGTAGCTACAGGTATCTTTTTCACAATGACCAATTTGCCACAGTTTTTTCTTGGTCAGCTCCTCAGATTTTAAAGTGACAAAAACTTGTCAGTGCATTTGTTACCCATGAGGTTTCTTTGTCCCCCGTCTGAGGTTTCTGTCCAGAAAAATAAATAATACAGCCTCGAGGAACAAGCGCACCTGGCAAAGCAGAGCCTGAGATTGGAAGAGAGAGAACTGCTTAACTGATGGTGAGAATATAGCTCTGTTTTTGTAAAAACTCCCTTAGCTGGAGTGGGTTTTTCTTTCTCCTCTGTCTTGCCCTCTCGCTGTCACTTGCACTCTCCCTCTCTCCCCCTCTCTCTCTCTGTGGCACTGTCAATCAGTTCCTATGGCCTGGAGACCACTCAGCAAGCGCTCTACCACTGAGACACACCCTACCCCTAAGATAAATGGATGGGTGGACGTAAAAAATCCAGTTATATTTGCTTTTTAATAAAATACACAAAACATACGATATACTTTCAAAACTTCCTTCACTAAAGACATCATAAGAATGTGGAAAATTCTAGGCACCCAGAAAGAAATTATAATTTTCTAAATTAATTCTGGAAAATGTTAAGTCTCAAAATGTTTATTAAAATCATGCAATCTTTTATAAGCAATATAAACACTAAAAGTTTAAAACACATTAAAGGTTGTTCTCTTCTGTTCATAAGTAACAGTTCAAATCACTGCACTTACAGCCACATACAGAATAACTGAAGCATCAGATATAAACACTGGAAAGCAACGCAGTACTAGCCATGCCCTCGGCCTGGTGGTTTTCTGTTGTATTACTTTTCCCATATATAAAGTACCTAAGGAGGGTTTACTCATAACTTATTTTGCTTAAGGTTCAAAAAGGATGTCTAAACATAAATAAAAAATGTTCCGAGAGATCCTCTATCTACAAAATTCAGTGTTCCTGGTCTGAAGTTCTGAGCTGTCCACACGCACACTGTGCTGCTGCTGACTGAGAAGCTGATTACATTTAAAATCGTTCTGTAAGAGAAAAATGATGACATTTTATGATGCTAAATTATAAAGTATGAAATGGACATATATACAAAAGTTCTTTAGAATAAACGGTCATCATTTATATATTTTGTCAAGTTTATGAATATATAAATCCAACACTGCTCAAAAGAACAAGGAATGTAGCCAGGCATGGTGGCCTACACGTGTAATCCCAGCATTCAAGAGGCTGAGGCAGGAGGATCACTGCAAATTCAAGACCAGCCTGGGCTACAAGATGAGCTCAAGGCTAGCCTGAACTGCAGAGCGAGACCGTCTTAAAAAGACACACACACAAAGAAAAAGAACAAGGAACACATCAGGAAAACAACAGGAGGAAAAGAAAAATCAGACAGCTTCATGTTGTTACCCTGAGGGACACCTGTGAGAAAGGCCATGCTCCTAGCCTCCCAAGCGGAGGGCCCCAGTTTGTGCCAAGCCTCCCTCCCCCGGTGCAGTGGCCACTCTATTCTTGCCCCAACTCCCCACACTCAGGGACATTTATAATCCATTGGCCCACGTCAGGGCAGATGTCAAGGGGGACGGGAGACACAACAGCAATTCTAACACCCAGGGCTACACAGAGAGGGCCACTGCCTGGTAGATCAACTTCATCTTCATCCACGATTACATATTAATTATTGATAAACATTTTTTCCAAGGAATACTAAAGTATACCATCTATAAAAACTCACTTTGACTTAATCAAAACACTGAGATGGTCAACTGCATTTTCAAGTCTTCACTTTGTATGAAAGTAAACAACTTTAACGGAAGTTTATAAATTTTAAGCAGTAAATATAGATAGAACATCAGCAGCTCAGAAACTAAAAGTGGAAGACCATTTATTAATATAGTTTAGTAAAGCAACTAGGCTGCAACAAATGTCCCATAAAGACATGGGTGCAAACCTCTTTTCCACTTGGGGATATACTTTCTTCCCATGTGATAATACGTCTAATTTCATATTAACTTGATGTTGAACTAAATTGCTACTGAAAATTTTTCACTCTGTGGCACAAAGAGCTATGGAAATGTAAAAGTCATAATACAGAGATCACATGTGAATGATAGTAATCTTCCACCCAATGGGATAAGCAGTCTGAAAATAAGACCGTCTCAGTAGGTTCACGCAGACGGCTGGTGGACTGGGCTTAGACACTGAATGTTAACATAAAAGCAGATGGATCTGGAGCAGCTGCCAGAGCCGCTGCTAACAGCCCTGTACTGTCTCTTGAAAACAGTCTGCCAACCTTAGCACCGATATGCAGGACTAGACAGTTCCCGGATGTGGGGGCTGTCTGTGCACTGTAGTACATTTACCAGCCCTGGAGGTCTCTAACCAATAGTACAATACCAGCATTAACCACCAGGGTTGTAAGCAAATGTGTATCCCTGCATTATTTTAAATGAGCCAAGCTCATTCCTGTTTTCTCATTCCTTTCTCCCTCTCATTCTGTCCATTCGAAGGGCTAATCAGGCCCAATAATTACGCTACGCGGCTCGTTCCTCACCAGTAAAGCCTCAGCATAACTGTTCTGGCCAGTCAGAGAGGCCACCCCTCATCATCCAAAGTTGTACCCATGTCCTTCTAGCTTTAGCCCAGCACCTACCATAACAGAGTGCAAAGCAAGTATGAGATACATAAATATGAGTATTTATGAGAAATGTGCCTAAGTGGCAGGACCAAAACCTCGATATATGAGATCACAGCAACCCTCCTAGACACCCTCACGCACTGCATGTGCCTGCGTCTTCAAATGTGCCCCTTCTAAAGCACCACTCAGCGCTTCTTGGGCAGCGCCGGTGGCCTTATCACTTCAAGGGCACTGTACACCCGTTCAGCGTGTCCTCACAGAAACTGAGTAAGACCAGAGCATCTTTCAGTAGCAGGGATACAGAGGCATTCAACCTGCTCAGAGAGCACTAAGCAGCCAACCTGCACCTAAAAACAGCCATGCCAACGGAAACCCTCGCCTCTTCTCCCTTGTACACAAGGGGTCATAGTTATGCCGAAGCAGGCTAGCTTTACTTTAGGCAGATACAAAAAGGTCAATAATCTTGATTTTAAAATGGGAACACACAAGATGAAGGCATGACTTAGGCTACTTCAAAAGCAAAAGGCTGTAATAAATGAAATCTGAATATTAAGTGAGCTCTAATGAGTCAGCTTTTCCTGTCTTTATGGGAGCTGATGAAATTCATTCAGGCTAACCATATGTTGAATAGTCACATCGTGAAAAACTATAGCATAATCAGCCATCCAAGTATATTCTATTCAATTTGAAAAAAGATGAATTCATTTATGTCACAATGGTCTCTTTAGCTACCGTCTACAGTTGTGATACTGGTTCTTTGAATTTACCTTCCTTAAGACCATTAGTACAGCTCATCTTTTCAAAATTATAACACTGCTCTAAATTGGTAAAATGCACTCACTGATTTTAAAAAAACCCTTCATCAGAGCATTTATGTAAGAACTTCTGGGAGTGGCAAAACAGAGCCCGGAGGTCAGTGCAGGAGAGAGAGCAAAAAGCTGAGCGTACCAGTTGTGCACCATGAGCTTCTGCACAGCCAGCAGAGCGTTGTAGCGGACCTGCTGGTCTTCATGATGCATGTGGTTCATTACCAGCTGCTTCCCACCGAGCTGCTCAATGACCCTGCAGAATGAAAGAAACATGGTGAAAATGCCACAACTACTCTGAATTCATGCTATTCACAAGCAGAAAGCTCCAATATCAAAATGCCACAGGGTTTTCAGAAGCAAAGTTACAACAGGAGTAAAGCGACATATGCACCTTTGTCATACTATTCTCTCTGAATCACAAATTTCAAATACCGAAGTATGTTCTCTTTTGAATCCCTAGTGATAAATCCAACTGTTGTTCTCATTTCTGACTTGGGGGGAGAGGGAGGGGTCATCTTCTACCCTGATACCTCAAAGCCCGGTCCTCCAGGTCATAGTTTTCCGGGTGGTTACTATCAACTTAGTACCACTACTTCACAAGGCTGGGAACGTAGCACGGCAGTAGAGTGCTGGCCTAGCATGCTCAAAGGTCTAGGTTCAATCCAAGTATTTTAGGCTTGCTTCAAATCAGTAGTGAATACAATCTATTGTTTGCAATAATAATACAGAATCAGTACGAAGTCCAGCGTGACTATGCTCTGTGATACACCAGGCTTGGAGAGATAGCAGGACAGAGGGTTAACGAGCACCCATGTTAGTTTCCTAGAAAAGACCTGCTTTTAATGTTTCTATCCATTTCTTATGACAGAATGTGACAAGTGACACCCTCCCTCCCGGGCAGGGAGCAGAGGACAAAATTCATGTCTTGAAGTGAAACAAGAAGACTGACAACTAACATTGCTTGCTGTTGCTGCAGCCTTGGACCCCCAGATACAAAAGTAAAGTGAAAACGGCTGTCTGCTTC
The DNA here is from genome assembly GCA_004027595.1 of Dinomys branickii. NCBI lineage: Eukaryota > Metazoa > Chordata > Mammalia > Rodentia > Dinomyidae > Dinomys > Dinomys branickii. Next base: position 13,060 of record PVLD010024271.1, read on the forward strand.
CTGACCAGAGAAAGGGACCCCACGCTCTTCAGTAGTCTGGTTACAAATGAAGCTGTTTCTCTAAACTCCGGTATCACAGTGCAGGTTCCCTTGTCCGTTCTTTACCCACCAGTACTGTCCGGGGCAACCCTTTTTGTCAGTGACAAGTGTCATTTAGTGATCTAAGACAACGCACAGATCAGTAAGCCTTCTTAGATTAGCTAAAAAGGAATGGGTGGCTGGGTGCCACAGAGGCTTCTATCTATCTATAAACTTTACATATTATATGTTAATAACCCTTTTCAAAAATATATTGAATGGCGAGGGGAAGAGTACAACAGAAGAATAATCCAATATTCTGTTTACTATGTGCCAGGCACTACATTTTTGAAATGCTAGTTTTCTTGATGCGCCAGTCTGGCTACTAATTAGATATATCATATTAGGAGAGCCATGTCACCAGTAACCCCTCCCCGCCACACAGGGAGCAGAAGGGCACGCCAGCACTCTGCCGCTGTGAGGGTCACAGGAGACCAGCCTGCGCCCGCCTTTGCTAAGCCCGAGTCTGCTGCGAGGGTGATGATGGTGCCAGCACAACGCTACCCTCAATCCACTCTCCCCACTACAGTCAAGGTGGTCAGCAAGGCTGCATTTCCCCTGTTCTGAAACCATTCAGTGACTCTCACTGCACGTACAATGGTCAGCAAGGCCTTCATGGCTGCTTCAGAGCAGCACCCAGCTTCACAGCCCAGGGTCACACACTGGTCCTCAGGTCTTGCTCTGAGCACTGAGCGTGCATCCATCAGCACAGTTCTCCCCGCCTGAAGGAAGCAGACACAACGCGGGCTTCTTCTCCATAGGGATGTCATGGCCTATTAGGCTGAATACCCTACCCAGCTTCACAGCACTTCTCAGTAAGGTCATTGTAAAAACACCACCGCAGGAAAGAAATGCAAATCACAAGGCACTAAACAGACTATGTAAAGCACGCTTGTTTATAGTGTGGAGTACAAGAAGGCAAAGCAGCCTGGTTTCACCTCGCTGAGAATGCCCCCATCAATATCTCCCATTTGCACTGCATTGCTCTGTCCATGAACGATCCAGAGGGCCACCCGTATCGTCATGGGGGTCACACATTAATTTTAGCAGGTTTTACCAACCTGGAATCTGCCAATAATGAGGTTCAACATGTAATTTCAGAAAGCTGCCATATTATGAATAAAATGTGATTGACCAGAAAACATAAAGGGTTCATATATCATTTACAGTAAGAAGAGGAACACATTTTCTACACTTTGGGCACTGTGAATGTACATAATTTTTATTTCTTGCAATCATCACAATAAATGTACTGCCAAAGATGTTAAAAAGCAGGATTTTTGACATTATAAACCACTGCCCTTTATACTACCTTCTCAAAACTACCACCAGTCAAGACAACTGTGAACAGCCTTGCTTTTAGTAATACATTTGTCAGGGGCTGGGGACGTACTCAGCGGCAGACCACTTGCTTAGCACGCACGGGGCCCTGTGCTTGAACCCCAGCACTGCAAGAAAAAATGTATCATTCACTTTCAATCTACATGTTCTATGTTTCAATTTACTGCAGGTCCTGGAGTGTGGATACTCTCACCCATAAAACACACTGCTATAAAATAAGAGACATTTCTTGTCTTCTCACCTCCAGATACAAGTGAAGCACCAATTACTTCCAGATTATATACATCTGACATCAGATGTCCAAAAAAGTTGTGAGAAAAGAATTTTCCACTTGTCAGACTGTAACACAACATCATTTCACAAAAGATATTCAGATGATTTCACTTAGAATGAGATTCAAGGACCTAATGGGGACAACCTTTCAAAACACGTTGAGTAATACCAGTTCACCTTTAAAGACCTGGAATATCACAATCTGTAACTAACAAGCTCAACTCTGGTAAGAATGTTTAAGGAATGCAACAGGTGGTGAAAGAGAAAAGTGTAATTTTAGAGTAAACTTTAAATATCCTAAAAAGCACAGAACTACTTTTGTTTGTTCTAAAGATCTTTTTTTCTTAATTCAGTTTATGAGTTTAGAGAAAATAAATGTATGAGTTTATATAAAAAAGTCCTGATAAGGGTTCTGATGTTAGCACTCTATTTATGGCTGTTTAGAGGCTAATGAAATCGTATCACCTATATATGATTCTGCATATACTATTAAAAACAGTTAAGTGGCAAGTATTATTGCATGAACAAGACCACGGGTATTTTTTATCGATGCAACAATGTATCCTCTAGAGTCCCTAAGTTCAGTGAGCACAGAAACCACATCTGTTTTGCTTTCCTTCTAATTAGGAAGAGGGTCATTGATATTTTAAAAAGGAAAAAGTGTTCAGGAGACTGTTTAGTGGATTCCCAAATGAGGATGCTAGCGTAAAAGTAGTGGAGGAAGCTGGGTGTGGTGTCACGTGCCTGTAATCACCAGCATTCTGGGAGGCTGAGGCAGGAGGAGCAAAAGTTGAAGCCCAGCAGAGGCAAAGTAATGACGTGCTGAGTCCCTGTGGACTGTGCTTATAGCTTGGTAACCAAGGGCCTGGCTTCAATCCCAGAGCAAGAAGGGAAAAAGGAGGGGAAAACTCTACAAGGCTTCCCTGGAAATGGAGGCTTCATGGGGCAATACTAAGAATGATGCACACAGGAGATACTTGATAAAACATGAAAATCCGTGATTTTCACTAAATAATAACTGAAACATAAAAAAATTATGAACAGAAAATTTAACATAATAATGTATTAATATCAATGTTCAGCATAAAGAGAAACTCTAAAAATGTATCCATCAAGTGTGACAAGTATTATTCCTAGTAAATCATGCAAGTAGTTAAAATAAAAATTGAAAGTACCAGATTATCTATATACTTCATCTTATTGAGTCTATTTCAGAGAGCCAGCAAAAGAAAGCAATCAGAATGCAAAATGTTCATTTCATATTCACGACAAAAAATTGGAAACAAACAAAACATCCAGTAGTAAGAAAAGTAAACAAAAATACATGTATCTATAAGTAATGTTAAGTTATATTTTGATTGGTTTTAAGTGTTTTATTTAAAGACTTTTAATATCAAAAAAGATGGTGCTCCAACACAGATTACATTATGATGACCAAGGCAGTATTATACATGATGAAAATCAAAATAAAATGAATTTATAAAGTCAATGTATATGCAAAGCATAAACAACACCTGATATTTACCCCACACTTCATATGCATAAAGTGATCTAACCACATGCTCATGCAAAGTGAGCTCTCTGCTAGAGGACCACAGCAACAACCACTGACACCTACTGCCTTATTCTTCCAGTGAGTATTTTAAAAGAATATTTATATAATATAAAAAAAGACTGCAAAAAATAGAACACAATTAAAAGCATGTTTATAATACAATTCTGTATGAAATACACACAGTAAATCTCACTAGTTAAAAAAAATTAAAAACAAAAGACCATCCTCATAAAACAAAAAAAAACCATCATAGAAAAATGCTCATCATTTGTATGGTATTGGTAGAAAACTGGTAAGATTTTGTTAGAGGGACCAGGGAAGACATCTAACACAGTCATTCATTTAAAATTTGTTCAAAAACACTGATAAAACCGAGGGATGGATTTTTTAAAAAGCTGTGGTACAATGGAGTACTACTCAGTTATAAAGAAGGATAAACTTGAGACATTTACAGGTAAATGGATGTGACATAAGTCTGTACTCCTAAGTGAAATAAATCAGTTTCACATGTGCAAAAAATTGTATTGTCTCCCTAGTGTAAGAACTTGAAAGCATAAATAAGACGCATTATGAAATGGGAAGAAAATGCTCAAAGAGAAAGAGAAAATGGAATGAGGAAAGGAGAAAAGAAGGGAAAAGGAGAAACAAGTAATGCGTCTCTATCACACACACATACATGTACACACACACATACACACACATACACACACATACACACACGTACACACACACGTACACACACATGTACATACACACGTACATACATACACACATATACACATACACACACATGTACACACACATGTACACACACATACACACGACAGGAGAGCTACAGTAGTAACTGCTATTTCCTAATTGAAAGGGCAGGTTTACACCTATATTGTTTGATCAATTTTTTGTGCCTACATCTTGTAATCTGTGCAACTACTTTGAAGATAACAATACGCAATGTACTAACCACTGTTACTCCCCTACAACCTTGTTTTGAAATTTTATACCATTCCTTTTATTATTTTTCTTGTCTTTAAAATAAAAAAAAATATTGATAAGATCATTAACTTGCTCCTTAGATGGTCTTTTTTTTTTTTTTTTTTTTTGCAGTACTGGGGATCGAACTCAGGACCCTGTGCTTGCTAGGCAAGCGCTTATTCCACTGAGCTATATCCCCAGCCCTCCTTATATGGTCTTAAAATATTTTACCATGAGTATACTTTCCACTAAACTGCAGAATAAAAAAAAAAAAAAAGCTTGAAGAAAGTATTTCTCAAAATGAGGCCCACAGGCCCAGCAGAATTATAATGTGCGCCTAGTAACACACATTTTAAACAAACTCCCTACTGATTATACCATGTTTTGAAACACTGTAGGGGGCACAGCACCACCTAAAAGCAAGATTATAAATGTATTTCTGACAGGTCAAAACTTTCTGTAAGTTTATGATGTGAATACTGCTTTTTGTTTTAAAACAAGTTCTAGGCACTAAGAGAAAAATATGCCTTTCAAATAAACATGCAAATGTACATAAACATTTCCCTTTGAGGTTCTCATTATTTTTAAACTTAAGTTATTTTAAAAAAAGATGACAGACAACAATAAGTTTTGGAAAAGTTACGTTTCCAATGACGTAAAAGGATCCCACAGAAGATTAAAGGATAATTAAATGCCTACAAGTTTTAAATCATTCTAAATTTAAAACTAGATAGTTCCCATAAAATTATAGTCTACTTAGATTGTACAATTGTAAATTATTAAGATGATCATGGTTACTCCAAGTCTTTTGCATAAAAATGGTATTAAAGAGAGGAATGCTATATCTAGCACCTCTAAGTAAATTAATTGCTAACCACCAATCTTAACAAAAATAGTCTGAAGAATTCTGTCCCTGAAATGAATTCTATTATGTATTACATGTGTTACCGTCCTAAATAAAAACTCAGCTAGGTGTGGTGGCATATGCCTGTAATCCCAGCACTCAGGAGGCTGAGGCAGGAGGATCATTGCAAGTTCAAAGCCAGCCTGGGTTGCAAAGTGAGCTCAACGCCAGCTTGACTGCATAGTGAGACACTGTCTCAAAAAGACACACACACACACACACACACACACACACACACACACACACAGAACTGAGATATACATGTTTACTATGCATTTATTCATAATTGTTATTATTTTTTGGATGTCACTTAAGACTCCATAAACTATGGCCCTAAAGTAAAGATAATATGGTGTGGAGAGAAACAAGCATACTTAAGACATTCTACTTAAAAGATAAATCATTTACCTGTATAATAAATAATATGAAAAACAATTATACATCCTGTCCTCAGTAAATGGTATGTGTTTCTGCAAGTCTGGTTAACAAGAATGCCTCCTCTTAAGTCAAAAAGCAACTGCAGGATATACCCTTTAATAAGAAATAAATATTGCTATTGCATTTTTCTGTGGCTACTTAAATTTCTATATTTTTCCTTTCCATATAACGAGCAATTTTCCATTCTGCTACATTTTGGCTCTTATGAACTGCATACATAAACTCCAAAATTAACAGGTAAAAAGTTTTCTATTTTATTCCAAAATTAAACTCTTAAGTGATTTAACACAAAACGATGAAAATTACGGGAGGCTCATGATGTAACGCCATTGTGCGCCTTAATGCAACAGACACGTGCTTTCGAAAGCTTCCTTACCCATCAGCAGGGCTCTAGGGGTTGGCATGAACTCAGGATGGATGTGCGGGAGCTAACGCTAATTCTCTGGCAGTTACACTCAGATGTAACACTTGACCCTTACAATCTACAACAGAGGATATTAATTTTTTTGTAAGTATCAAATATGAAATTGTTAGTTATATCCAGGCTGGTAGCAAGTTTATCCATGCATTAAATGGCAACAAAGGCAGAATGTATAGTTCAAAACTGAGGATCACATACATTCTGCACACTTCAAAAGAAGACTGACATACTCAAGACCTTCAAATTCAGATTGACTCCATCTCAAGTGCACTGCAAAGGTTCTCTAGTAAATGCGAATCAAAGTTGTCCTAATCAAATTCTCCAGAAATGTTTGGTTTAAAAGAAGGTAACACTTATTTTTGCTCCAGGACACTTGCAGTTTTTACAAACAGAGAATGCAGTATATGAATTCATTTTTTCCAAAATAACTTGGAAGAAGGAGTACTCTGAGTTTTAATCAGGGTTACCAGAGCTTCCAGCAATATCAAGCGGGAACCTTCTGATATTCACCTCAAACATTAGTATTCCCAGAGCTTACCAGTGACACTGAAACCACAATCTCCTCTTACAATTTACAGAGCAGTGTAATTGGGATAGCCACAGAAAATGCTGGTCATACCTCCTGGCCATAGCCCTCCTCACACTTGTCACAGTCAGTGAGTTTAATGAGCCCACCTGAGCCCAGTGATGCATCGTCCAGTTCCAAATCTCTATAAATTAGCCTTCACTCCTGAAAGTAATATAATGCTAACCTGCTTTTTGCAGAGTCAAACCTGGCATGTTCTTCAGCAAGTTTTCTTTGCCAGTGCATGTGAAACATTAGTTCTCCATTTACATACTCTAAGAACAATGCACTTACTGTCTGGAAGAATAAAGACCAAGAGGAACAGGATTGGATGCTTGCTCAAAAACATGCTTCTCCCTCTGTACCCGATCAATATCCCCACATCACTGACAAGTCCTTTTCGCAGCTTTCATTGCACAAATAAATTTTTTAATTGAATCAACAGTACTTTCACATAACCTCCTCTCCTATTACTCAGAGCAAGTCAAAGTCCTAAAGACCAAAGTGGATGAAGCTTCGCCACTTTGCTGGTGTTCAGTGCCTCATTCTCTTCACCAGCTTGGTCCCAGCTCTCATGATTTGAAGGATTATATGGAATTACTCTCTGCGCATGGTCTGAATGCATGGATGACTGACTGATCCACTGGCAACATGGGGACCAGCGGCAAGGAAAGCTACACACCTCCAACTGTGACAAGTGTGGGGCACTTAAACAAACCGTGAGTTTAGAGTTGATGCACTTGTACACCTGCCATCCAAGTCCGCCTATCTGGCTGATGCAGGCAGCACAATGAGCATGCCTGTTTGCACAATAAAGCTTTCACCAGTGGCGTAGACATCTGCAACATGTGCGTCTGTCTTTCCCTGGACAGGGCATTGCAGGGCATTCTGATACACAAAGGAATATATGAATTAAGAGTTGAGAATCTTTGTTTTGCTCATAAAGCCTAAAAGCTTCTTCTAACTCCAACAGGGATGATACGGTACTGTACACAGGTCTCTTTGTCATTTACCTATTTCATGGTGAAAAGCTGTTCATTGTCAGAAGACAGCCAATTCAAAATGTTACCACGACATGTCTCCCCATCAGCACCCGCCGGGTGGAGGTGGAGGCCATGGAGGTGCTACAGAAGAAGGGACACTGGCACCGGGAGCTCTGCAACAGAGTACTGCCCGACTGCCTGCACCAGCCACAGCGGTCAGACTTCTGCACAGCTCTCGGCCAAGTTATCTCCAGTAGTGCTGGCTGGGCCAGAGTGGACATGCATTGGGATTCTTGGTGTCTCCTGGGACCTGGTGATTGGGACTTTGGTCCCCTCCCCTGGACCCCTTGGTGTCTATGGGTTTCTAATGGTGAGGTCTGGGGAGACTTGCGCTGGGCTCTTTCACAGCTTTGTCCCCTTTGTAGTTGGCTCAGGGAGACTTCCCATGGGTTCCTTGATTTTTCTGGATGACTGGTAGTCAGGCATAAGGAAAACTATCCTGGGCTTGCTGCTGCTCTGGACACCCAGCAGCTGGGCCCTTGCCTGGGCTCTTCGGTACCTTCAGGTCCCTGGCACCTAGACCAGGGGAGACCTGGGCTGTCAGTGATGGTTGTGTGGCTCCTGCAATGTGGCCTGAGGTGTTTGGATGAAGTCAACCACCTTCTCAGCACTACAAAGACACTTTCCCTGCCTGGGGTCCTGTGGCTACAGCCTCTTGAGGTGGAGAATCAGCTCAGTACATTTGCTGTTGACCATCTCCAGCCAAGTAAATGTCTCCGGCCACAAGACTGGGATGCCTGTTAACACAGGTCCCAAATTCTCCTTGGACATGTTGCCAAGGAAGTGTGACACCATGTCTTGGGGTAGACCTCAGTGCTCCCTGTGATTAAAAAAAAAAAAACCCTATGGTCCATCTTTGTCTAGGCTGGGGATATAGCTCAGTGGCACAAGTGCCTGCCTGGCAAATGCAAGGTCCTGAGTTCAGTTCCCAGTACCAAAAAAAAAAAAAAAAAAAAACCGAAGAAAAGTTTTTGTCTTCACACTAAATAAATCAGTTGCTATTTACTTATCTTTATCATTTCTATCTAAGTATCTATGTGTTTTTAATCTACTGAGCTGACTATCAATCACCTATTAGTTTTTTATTTCTGAAGTATGGGGTTTGAACCCTACATCTTCACATCCCCAGATATTTTTTTCATAAACCTACTAAGGGTCTCCCCCTAAGTCACTACATTAGTCAGGCCGACTCCACCTTCTTCTCGCCTCTGCTGCATAGAACACTGGGATTGCAGTCACGCACCTCCGGGGCTAGTGCAGTGTGCTATTCAGAACAGTAAAAGGAAAACTAGAAAAACTTCTGTAACATTAGACAATGATGACATTTTAACTTTTAAAACAACAGGTGTGCACTGATACTCTGCATGTGGCAGGCACAGGGCTGAGGGGTCTTTTCCACACCAAGGAGTCATTTTCTCTGAAGAGGCAGAGCTGAGAGTTTACAATCAGCTATGAAGGTTTAGGATACTTTTCTTTCCTGGAGTGATTACATCACAATCTGCATTTAAATAGGGAATACTGAAACATTCCCTACACTTCCACAATAATTTTCTTTAAGAGATAAACTGTGGCACCTGTGATGGTGGTGGTAGATCCATAGCAGGTTGTAGCTTTTAGACGCATACAAGTGATAATTCACTCTGAGCTAATGGACTTAATACCAAAGTGTAGTATTCAGTACTGGGAGCTAGCGTGAGGTAGAAAGCATGTGTAACTGTGTGGCAATAGTCTTTGTAGACCCTAGAAACCATCACCCCACTGTAATGATGAACACATACATATATCACTTTGAAGCTTTCCTAGTGGCCACTTGTAATCACTTTAAAATGTTAGCAGGAGGTGATGGTACACATGTTTGACCCCAGCACTCTGGGAGGCTGAGGCAGAAGGATCACAAATACAAATCCAGCCTGGGCAACTTACGACTAAACAGACCTATCTCAAAATAAAAATTAAAAAGGACTGGCCCTGGATTCAACCCCCATTAAATTAAAAAAAAAAAAAAAGACAGGCAATATCCATACAAATAACTAAAAGCAAGAAATAAAAGAGGAGACACCACATGATCACTGTTTCAGAAGAAAGAAATATATGGTATGAGAAAAAATATTAATAAATCATCTCATAGTTTTCAGTATTAAGGGTGCTACTTCTCCTGCATTATTCTTTTCTGCATTTTTCAAGTTTTCCATAATGAGCATTGGTTGCTTTTCATGATAGCTATAATTATCAGAGAAATTACTTGCGTTTAGTGGATAAAAGGTTTGCACCACTATCAGAAAAAGTGTATGTGTCTGCGCTGTGCTAGTCTTTGTACAAAGGAAAAGTGGTATTTACCTGATATTAAAGGTAACTCTTTCAGTATTTAATTTTCCCCACTGTGCTGTCAACACTATGCCTACTGAAATACAGTTACCCTTTTTGTGAAGCTCAGTTTAGTGAGGAGAAGAGACATAATCAGGTTATCACTGAACTAAATGAGAAGTGTTACACAATGAAGATACCTGCAGAATATTTTGCTTCCATACAGGCAATAGGATATTAGTGTTTTGTTCTAAGGGCAGGTATAGTGATCTCTCCAATACCAAAAAAAAAAAAAAAAAAAAAAAAACCAAGAATCTTGTGCAACACTCAGTAATTTTTTTTTTTTTTTTCAGGAGAAGGTGGGCAGCTGGAGTTGGAGCTGGCCTGCTGCCCCCAAGCCCTGACCTCCCCAGCACCTCAGGACTGGGCGCCACCCAGGGGCAGACGGCCGCACCTCCAGCAGGGCGGCCTCCCAGGGGCTCCTCTTTCCACTCTCACATTAATACTGATCAGCAGGTGAGGGCTGGTCAAGGCCTGGCCGGCTGAGAGGCACTCGCAGAGGTTTACTCCAATTCTAAACATCTGACGTCTTGGGTGCCGTGGCCCTAAGAATTCTAACACTCTCACGCTCAGGCTCTGTCCCAAGCAGTGCAGAATCTACTTAATGAAACCGGTGTACAAGCAGCTCAAAGCAGCACCAGACGGGGCTGCCACCGCATGGCGGGCAGGGGAGGCTCTCCACGGGAGGGCCGCACGGGAGCCCGGGCTCAGGCTGCTGTCTCCTCATGGCCCCTCTTACAGAGCAGTATTTTTAGTTGCACCAGAAATCTGACTCATCCTAAGCAGCAAAGGAATTACTGGAAGGCAGCTAGAGCTTGGAAGGCCAGCGAAGCACACCTGAATGCCGCCCAGGCCGGACTCCTACTGAATTCAGGTAGTCCAGTGAGGCGCTGTTGTGGCACCTGGCCGTGCAGCCTGCCCTGTTCCCACCCAGCTTCTCGTCCCACGCCTTCTCTCCATGTGCCCCTCACCACTGTTTCTGACAAAGTCTGGGGCAGGTACATCGAACTCACTGAGCTCAGGAGGGTGAAGGAAGGTGAACAGGCGTCTGATTAAGCAGCAGATCAGGTGTACTCCATGTATCAAAGCAAACAAAAAAAACATTTGAAACACTCAGCTAGATGGCAATGTCAGTACCGGGTCAGTTCTAGAAGAAGGTAAGTTCTCTTTTTTTGTTTGTACTGGGAATCAAACTCAGGACGTCGCACTTGCCAGGCGCTGTGCCACTGAGCTATATCCCCAGCCTAAGAAGGTAAGTTCTCCAGTAAGTTTTTCATTTTTAGGTTTTAAAACTAGTATGCTTTTTTATCTTAGCTCATTTTTAGCAGCTCCAGACCTAAGATGGCTCTCTCTACCATTTATTGTTTGTAGTTTCTCATGTGAACATTCTGGATGGTTTAGGAACACTGGCTATTAGCTTTAAACTCTTGGTGCACACAAAGGCCTTCTGCCCAACAGACCCTACACACAATAGATTATGTTGCCTACTGATGTCACGGCCAGCTGTTTGTGCAAGTCCATGCTGAGATGCTCATATAAGGACAAAGGCACCAAACACTCATTTCAGAGAATGCATCCTCCCACTAAGCAACATGCCGCTGGATTTATATTGCCTCACCTAAAGATCTTTATTTAGCTTTCCATAGTAAAATAGGGCACTTCTGAATCGTGTTAACTTTAGACAGCTCTTACAGTGTCAAGATCTGTGAAGATCTTACCTTTACGCTGCTTGCGGCTATCAAGTAAGCCCCCTTCCTTCCACAGATACTGGTGGAAGACACAAGACTCGTGGGTCTGAGACAAAGGACAGTTCATTGTGAAAGCAGCAGTAGGAAGATGCCAGTAGTTTTATACTAGTTTTCTGAGCCTTAGTTTCTACAGGGCAATATAAAGAGAGCCAGGTAACCCTGCAACCTGTGCAGGAAAAGCCCAAATTTAGGCAAGTGGATCTTTTTGTTGTTGTTGTTGTTGTTGTTGTTGTTGTACCAGGAATCAAACCCAGGACCTTGCGCTTGTCAGGCAGGCACTTGTGCTGCTGAGCTACATCCCCGGCCCTGGGAAGCAGACCTTTCACAGTCAGGTAAGCACAGCTGCCCTCTGCTCAATAAACCTCTTCCAAAAGAACATTCAGTGCCTCACCTTCAAGAAGTTCAGAGAGGGGAGAGAAATACCCTCATATCATGTCAACCTCTCACTTCTACCCTATTTTGCCTTCTAACAAATTTACCCATGAACACCACACTTGCTGATGACTATGCTTAATATGGCTGGCCTTGATGGTAAGAAACAGGGTAAGATTTGAATGCTTTAAATATGGAATGAAGCATGAATCTACTATCATCCTCCCCCCAAAAAGCTTTTTCTTAATAATTTTCTATCTTTTGAGGGAGGAGAAAAAACGAACTGATCAAAAGGGCCATCATCTGTGTAACCTGAGTAACAAAGATGAAGGTAACATTATGTAGGACAGCATCCAGAGCTAATTCCCTTCTATGTTCTCTATAATTCTGTATTTCCTCAATCGTTTTTGTATTAGCAGAAATGAAGATAACTTTATATTATACAGCATCCAGTGCAAATTCACTACTATCTTATCTATAATTTGGTATTTCCTTTAATGTTTTTGTGTTAACTAATGTGAAGATAACTATGTAATACAACATCCAGTTCTAATTCCCTACTATATTCTGTATAACTTTGTATTTTCTGTATTGTTTATGGCTTTTCTGGTTCATATGTCTCCATTCTTTTGTCTTTAAAATAAAATTAAAAA
>PVLD010024272.1:0-25779 GCA_004027595.1 Dinomys branickii
TCTTCTGGGAAAATACCCAGAAGAGGAATAGCTGGTTTGAATGGAACCTCTAGACCTAGTTTGCGGAGAAATCTCCAAACGGCTCTCCACAGTGGTTGCACCAGTCTGCATTCCCACCAGCAGTGTAATAGAGTCCCTATTTCTCCACAACCTCGCCAGCATCTGTTATTGGATGACTTTTTCATACTGGCCAGTCTTATTGGGGTGAGATGAAATCTCGATGTTGTTTTTATTTGCATTTCTTGAATGACTAAGGATGTGGAAGCAGATTCTAAAGGCATTCAGAACAGATAAAAGAGAGAGTACGCAGATTCTACAGGCATTCAGAACAGATAAAAGAGAAAGTACAATTATCAGTACCAGAAAACATAACTGAACTTGCCACACAAGAATCAGCCAAAAAGCACTGAACTGAACATGGCACATGATCAGTGTAGGTCTCAGGTGTGTAATAAAAAGCACAGAAAGTAAGAAGTAAAAAATATGAGGTGTGATCAAAATCTATAATGCAGGATTAGATTTGCATAATATGATTACTGGAACAGATTATCATTTATCCCCTAAAATATCATCTCTCACTCCCACATATTTATTTAATTATTTTTGCCACTTCCTGAAGACTTTCTGTTAGTCTTCTTTTATGATTATATTTTAGGCACATTCTCCTCGTTGTCTTTTTGTGTTAAATTAATTCTAAAAGTTTATTCTTCATGGTCATTTTGACTTTGAGAAAGAGCTAGAAGTTGCCTGGTACCAGGTCCAGTCAAGAAGGTGGATTAGGATACACCGTGATATTTTACAAGATTGCCTTTCAATTGTACAGCACATGAAAGTAGTGTTCACTAAAAGAGGGATTCCAGAATTGCTTCAGAAAGTGGTAAGAATGATGGAGTAATTTAGTCCAGACTTAGAAGGAGTATTTGGGGGGATATGAATGCCAATGTAGCTTTAACCATAAATATGTATATCTTAATTCAAATATTCTCCATATTTTTCCTTCACCTTTGACAGTGGGTACCATGTTAACGTTGTCCCTTAGTTATTGTGGATTGATCAAGCCCTCAATCTCCCAAACGAGTAGATGGCAGAGGCTAGACAGAAGACAAATGCAATGATTTCAGGGCTCCAGGAGAATCAAAAGCCTTTCACAGAATTCGCGATTCTCTTGGGGCTAAGACAAAGATCTTTTCCACACGGTCATACATATTTAGCTATCAAAAAGAGGGAGGGAATGCTGAGGAAACCTCCCCGTCCAGGAGTGAGATGCCTGCAGCTACAGTCTCTATCTAGTTAACTGAAGTTGGAGCCAGGTGTCCTTACTGGGGCCTTGTTTTTCTTTTTTCCTTTGCTTCACCTGCCATTACAGTCATCAGTCAGGACCAGCGGCCCAACACTTACTATGAGTCCACTGTCCATTTCCGGTCAAGGAGCCCAGGCCTCAGACAAACGCACAAGTAAACATGAAAAGCCAATTGGTTGATAATAAATCCTGCTCAGAGCCACTTCTTAGTGGTCTCCCATCAAGCAGGTCCTCAGGAACAACCTGAAAGCTATTCCAAACAAAAATCTACGTCTCATGTTACTGTAACTAATTCATCGCAACAATAATCTCTATTTTCACACTCACCTATACTCATTAAATTTCCCATTTTTTCACTGTTTGCTAATATATCCTTCTTCCTTTCAGTGTTACTCTTGACAGTCAATTAAATCAGATTGCAACCCTATAGAGAAGTGATGTTACATTATTGTTGTGCTTGTCTACCCTGATAGGAGATAATTAGCCATATCTCAGAATTTTTGTTTATGCATCAAGCCATTGATTCTAATGACATCCAGTAGATAGAGACCAGAAATGTTTCCAAACCACCTGCACAATGCTTGACATCCTTACCAGAACCAAACACACAGAAACATTCAGCTTCCACTGCATTTCCAAGTCTCTGAACTCTTTCCATAGATGATAAAGTGAGTGATCTACTAATTGATTTTATTTGGCTCTTATTTGATCCCCCTGGGCAAGTCCTTAGATTGAAAATACTTTGAAAAAGGGATAAATAAAAGAGAGTGTTTGAAAACTGTGCTTGATGGTAATGCTTGTCCATCCCTGAATCAATTGAAGTATTCACTGTCTCATGAAAGATCTAAAATGAAAAGCTGGATGGCACACAGAATTTAAGTCAGGAATATTTCCCCCATACCTTTTGTAGTCCATCAAAATAATGAGTTTCAATCCAGAAGGCATAGCTGATAATTTCACAAGATAAAAGATCTTTCCATATTATGGCATTATCAAAAAAGTAAGAACAAAGTTCAGTGGTAACAAAGTAATAAAATGTAGAGGAAAAGCATAAATAAGTGTAATAAAAAAGGATTACACTTAGCTATGTATATCAAAAATTATTTGCCTGGAGCTGATGTTTGCATTATGCCAGCTGGAATTTCCAGACAAATTGCTGCATCTTTCAAAGATTAAACTAATGCTCCCGACTGAATGAACACAGTTAAATGCCAGTGCATAAGATATAGAAATACTTAGGCTATGGGACTCAGACAGATGGCTTGGTAAATTGATCTATAAGCAGTACAAGATGAGGTTACTCAATGAGTGATAGGAGAATGTGGTCAATTGTAATGACAATCATAAGAAACGTGAACGAGATGCAGATCAGGAAAGAATAATAAGAAAGCTATTATGTAATTTTCATTCTAAAAGCCACTTACTTGTTACACTATCACTGTTTTTGTTTTGTTTTGTCTTTTCGAGACAGGGTTCCACTATGTAATTTTGGCTGACCTTGAACTCACTTTGTAGCCCAGATTGGCCTCACACTTGCAGCCATCCTCCTGCTTCAGCCCCCCAAATGTTCCGATTAGAGGCGTGCACCACCAGACTCAGTCTACTACTATAATTCTTGTATGCTTTGGAGCAACTGAAAGAATGTTTCAAATAAAAGATATAACATCAAATAATCTGAAATTCTAAATCATGAAGACCATCACTAGTAACTTCATAAAGATCTTATGTATGTAAATGGGACTCCTTGAGGTAATGATTTTTCCTTTTTTCTTTTTGTAAAATGTTTGCAGTACTGATTGAACCCAGAGCATTTCCACCGTATGAAATCCCCAGCATGTTGATACCGGGTCTTCCTGTGGTGAAATTGAACTTGCCATCTTTCCTTGTCCTCCCGACGTGCTGGTACTGCACGCAGCTCATATTTTCTTTAGATATTAAATCAGAACAGTTTCCATGATTTTATGACAGAGTAAATACTTTTGAATTTGTTTTTATTTTAAAGAGAAAAGAAAAAAATAGCAAAACCAAAACAGCACAGAAGCAATCGAAATGATACAGATTTGAAATTATGCACCACACTTGGACATGGGCAACAGAAGAGGGTCTGTACGGAACATCTGGTTACATCCACATTTAAGTCTGAATTGAGATTTCATGTTTAGTATTACGGACTTTTGTGATTACGTTATCAGAGTTTGGGAGCAAGAGTCCTGGCTCCAGCCAGCTCATCTTCATTCTCAGCATGACTAGATGAAGGCAACTAAACAACATTGCACCATCCACAGGGATTCTATCTTCCTCATTGGATGAACCCACTGGTGCTCATATCAGAATGGGATGGCAGGAAGTGGGCCAACCTGGAGGACCTGGGTCACTGACAGTGCTGTGGAAAACATAGCTCCCATTGGAAATCTTTTCCTATCTTCTCAACTGCTATGAAGTGTCTTCCCTTGTCCTATCATACTTTTCCACTATGCTGTTTCTGCCTTGGAGCCTACCAACCATGGACTACAGCTTCTCAAAACACACCCAAATGAAACTCCCCCTGCTTCAATCAGATGTGAAGTCTTTTGTCCCTGCAATAGGAATGCTGACAAATAGACTGGCTGGGCTATATTTGCTTTCTATAGCTTGACACCGTTATCGAATAACACAGAAAAGATGAAGGGTACAAAGGTATTTGCAATTAAGTATACTAAGAAAAGTTCCTAGGAGACATTTTTCTGTAAGATTAGTACGAAATGAGCCAATTAGGCAGGGAAAGAAAAGGATGAGTTCTGTGGAAGTTAAAGGTAGCTTTAAAATAGAATCTGAAATAGCAATTATGGATAATAGAAGAGTGAGCGGCTGATTAGGGTAACGTATTGTTACGATTCAAGTGTTATTGAGCTGTAATATGATGCTACAGACATGAAGCTAGGGTAATAAGGGCACTCTCACTAGTTACATTGTCTCCAACTCTGTGGAGAAGCCAGAGAGCACATAGAATCATTTCATACGAAACCCCGATGGAAGGCCTGCAAAAGCATCTGGATAGGAAGATGGGCAACCAAAGAGAAAAGCAGTTCCACACGGGGTTTGTGGTGATGGATACTGAAATGCGTGAAAGGTGACAGAGATACAAGAAAAGTAGGTGAACTGATAGGTAAACAGAGAGTGCAAAGTGATAGACCAAGAAAGGCAGTAAAAATAAGCAAGCAAACAGGAAATGAGAACCCAGGATTTCTAACCATCTGGCCTTAGAAAAAGAACAGTTACAAAGAAGACCAGAGAGGTGTCATTGGTTGGTGGCAGAATTTTAGTGTTTAATAAAATACGTGAAAATAAACAGGTCCTAGAACTTGCACACCAGCATATGGATGCAGGGTTCACTTGAGTTTGAGGGAAATAAAATGGAATGTTGCATAAAATAATCTTGAACTAACAACTGACTGCACAATAGAAATCAAAACTTCTTTTCTTTTTGGGGGGAGGCTTTTTGAGACAAGGTCTTGCTATGCATTTCAGGCTGGCCTTGAGCTCACTTTGTAGCCCAGGCTGGTTTCCAATTCGCGACAATCTTCCTGCCTCAGCCTCCCAAGTGCTGGGAATACAGGCATGTGCCATCGGACACAGCTAGAAATTAGAATGTCAGAGAAGTCATTGGAATAGGAGCGGTAGTGCAGGAAGGGTAATTTCTCAAAAGAAGGCGGATTAACTTGAGAGGTCTAGGACTGAGCGATGAGAAGGGTGTGCACCTGCCTCTCGAGTGTGAGGTGTGCAGGACGATGCAATGTGCACCCAGTCATGGCGAGGACCGCAGGCAAGCTGAGAGAGCCCACAGGTTGACAGAGCCATTTAAGGTAAAGAAAAATGCCAGGTGGCAAGAAAAAAATTGTGTCCCTATAACAGAGGAGGGAAGTTCGGCTCAGGCGACCTAATAGATAAAAAAAAAAAAAGTGTATAAAAATGAGAAAACTTAGGATAATGAGAAAATGTTTCTTTGTGATTCCTAGAACACTGAATCGTGAAATTACTCCTCAGTTTTTTGGCCTTTTAAGACAGGGTCTCGCTGTGCACTTCCGGCTGGCCTTGAGTTCATTTTGTAGCCCAGGCTAATCTCGAACTCCTAACAATCCTCTTGCCTCAACCTCCCGAGTCCTGGGATTACAGGTGTGCACCACCATGCCCAGTTACTCCTCATTTCTTTGCCCTGCATTTCACATAGCTTCAGTCAGTTATAACCTGGTTTCCTAGTGGAAGGATTTGTCTATGTTGTACTGAGTTTAAGGAAATATGACAAATGTGAGTTATTGAAATGCTGGATACACTCTTGCTTGTGAGTAAGATAGGGCTCCTTTGCCTGTGGTACATATTGAAACTAATGGCTGGTTGAAGAGATATATTATTTGGAAAAATCTGTTATCTATAGGGAAACATCATCCGTAACTGTGATTCAGAAAGGGTAGAGATTAGGATAACTTCGGGGAATTTAGCATCAGTTTGTAAATTTTTATGCACAAACTTACACAAAAATCTACTTCATTTGAGCACTACAAGTTCCAGAAATGTTTAAAGAAATAAATTATTTTGTTACCCAGAAAATTATCATGTATTTTTTTCTTGAAATAAGTAGATGAATTGATCTCTATAGTTGGTAATTCTTTCTCAAAAGCATGGAAAATCTTTATAATACTTCATTGCATTGGAAAGAGCTGCTCACAAGTTACCTGTTACTTTTAAAACAAAAGTACAGTCGTATTGTAGCCCTCACTAAAGAGAGGGCTGGACAGCTGCACAGACTGTTCTGTCTTGGACTTTTTTACCAGCTCCTTCTTTATATTTTTGTTCATAGCGAAAGACGTCATTTGCATCTTCAAGTTATTCCATTCAAACAAATTTTATTATAACCTAGTCTGTGTAGACTAGTTTACACAGTTACACTAGTTTCCTGCTGTCCTTGCTAGTTTCACTGAGCATCTGATATATTCTTTTTTTTAATTAATTGAGTATATTGGTACCATTTGGATGCAAAGAAAGGTCACACTCATCATAGGAAATATGTACCTGTTCACAATGTACCTCAATTCCATTTTTTTGCTCTCATTCTTAATGGGTGCCTGTCATCTCAAACCTTTCTAAATTGGTTAAAAAAAAAAAAAGCTGACTGGGTTAAAAGATAAAATATTTCTTCTTGTGGATATTATTTGGAGTAGAATATGAAATAAGTAAATATCTAAAGTATGCGACATGTCAGGGAATGTTAAAAGCAATGGACCAAATCAAAGTAGAAAACAGTAGTTAGTTACTTGGTTAGTGGATTGATCATTTACAGAAACCAGGAAGGTAATGAAAACCATGGCTGGCATATGACCCAGTCATCCCATTACTGAGCATGTGCCCAAAGAATATCCACTCAGTATGTAAAAGAGGGGTTTGCACTCCCTCTTGTTCGTTGTAGAGTAATTCACAATAGTCAAAATAGGAAAATAAGGCAAATATCCAATCACAAGTAAATAAAAAAGAGGGAATTTTGAGGCAACATAAATGAAACCAGAATACATTTTGAAAGTAAAATAAGCCAGACATTGAAAAATAAATATTACATGATCTCATGTGTTTGTATAATCTAAAGAACACACAAATACAGAAGTCGCCAATATACCCACAGTTACCTGTGACTAGGAGAAGAGCGGGAATAGTGAGATGTTTATAAAAGGGTAACAAATATCAAAAAGAAAGACAAAAAGATTTAGCTCTGGAAATCAATTTTCCAACATGGACACTATGGGTAATTACAGGCTGTAAAGTTGAAAATTGCCAAACAAGTAAATTCTAAATGTTTCCATCTCACACGGAAATAAACACTTGGGGCAGTGATATGTTAATTATTTTAATTTAATTATTGCACAATTTATGCACATACCCAGACATTATATTTTACACATGATAGATATGATTGTATGCCAATAAAATATATTTAAATTTTTGTAATCTAAACAATACATGTGTATTCAGTACAAATTTGAATATTTCAAGTTTATGGCCCATAATTGCACTCAGGTGCAGACATAAAGAAAACAGTAAAGCAGAAGTGGACAGAATTTTGAGTATTTCACTTTATGGTTATTTTTTCTTGAAAGGAGAAATGTTAGAGTTATATGTTGATTGATAGGTGATGGGTCATGGCTGCTTATGAAGGTGACAGACTTGACAAAATCAAAACTGAAAAGTGTTCCAATATCGTTGGTCTGAAGGGAAGAAATGTGTTAGATGACCCTATGCTCTCAAAGGTCCACACCAAATAGTTACGTAATGCTTGGTTTTTGCATACAAACCTTACTATTTTCATAAACACTTGAGTAGTTCTTATTTTCTTATTGAAGTCAAGCAGGTATGATAATAATTAACTAAATGACACACACAGAAAAGAATCATATGTGAAGCAAGGAAGTGAGTCCATTCTGAATCAATCATTAGGATTGATTTTAAGGACTAGCTGCTGAAATTCAAAAGAAAAACAAAACAAAAAAAATTAAACCAGCTACAGTTTGCTCATAAATAACCTTCAGATAATCTTCCTAAATAAATAAGCAGTATTTGCAAAATCTAGGAGGTGAAAATCTCAAAGCAGTCCCATTGGAGGCAAGCTTTTTAAAATTCATTTGTTTTATTTTAAAGAGATTAAAAATTTTAAAAAACATCAAACATGGTAAGAATTTCAAAATAAGATGATTGGAAATCAGGCTTGGTTGTTATAATGCATATTGTTATCTTCAAAACAGTTCTTCAGATTATCAGATACAAAAGTGCAAAATTAGCCAAAGATTTAAGAAAAACAATTACTGTTCCTTTACTGTTCCTTTTGATAAACCAACAAATATTAGTGCTATTATCTTAGCTATTGTGTGTGTGTGTGTTTGTGTGTGTGTGTGTGTGCACGTATTCCCTTCTTCTTGCTTCCTTTTCTCATTCCCTTATTCCAGTTGTGCTTTCCTTTTGAGCAGGAACTGTTTGTGGGAGAGTAGACTGGTACCACCACTGTGAAAATCAGTGTGGAGATTCCTCAAAAAACTATGATAAGAAGTCACATTCAACCAAGCTACTCCCTTTCTAGGTATTTTTTCCAGAAGAATTTAAAACATCATACCACAGTGATATATGTGCAGCCATGTTTATAGCACTGCAATCTGTCATAGCTAAATCTTGGAAACAAGCCTCATGCCCATCAACTGAGAAATGGATACAAAGGATGTGGTATTTTTATACAATGGAGTGTTACTCAGCTATAAAGAAAGATAAAATAAAGGCTTTTCTACGTATATAGATGCAACTATACAACATTCTCATAAGTGAAAAAAATCAGATCCACATACATAAATATCCATTTGTCTACCTGGTGTAAGAAACTGAAAGAGTAAGCAAAGTCAAAAATTACAATAGATATTGGGAAACGGATGCATTCTTTTAAAAGTGCATGTCTATTCATCCTTGTACCTATATATCAATTCAGTACAAGTAAGGAGAAAACATAGCGTTTCATTTGTTTTTCAAGGGAGTAAGAATCCACAACACCAAATGGGTACTGTTAATTTAAGTAGAGAAAACATGTGGAAAAGTTCTCTCAGATCATGGGAAACTCAGTATCCTGGTCAACTTTGGTTTTCATAGGGTACCGTGAGTTTAAAAAATATATACAGCAATCATTGGCCTTCCTACTTCATCGCCATATATAATAGTGTAGATGTACTGTGGGGAGACACAGAACCAGGCATTGGAAAAGCTGGTCTTAGAAGTAGTGAGGCTGTAGAATCAATACCAGTTTGTGAGTTATGCAAGGAAAGAACTTGAGAAGTGGGGAGGACACAGAACGGTGTGATGGAAAGTAGGGGCGGTTGCTAGAGTCAAGATAATAGACCAGTATCACTCAAGTCAACTTGAGCGACGATAAAACTCAAATAATGTTAATAAAAAACTTAAATTGTAGCAATGACACTACTGATAATGACAATTTTTTTTTGTTAAAATGCTTTAGACATTAAGGTGATACAATTCTTAAATTTTGGTCATATCAAATGTCAGTATTGTGACTGTTCCAAGTTAGCATTTGTACCTTTTTTGTTTTTTGAGAACCTCTCTTGAAACTAACATCTCATCTTTTCTAGCTGATTTTTGCAGTTTTATTAGGACCTGTTTGAGTATATAATGTTTTCATTCTTTGCATGGAAATGGTATGTGCACTTCATGGCTCTCTTTAGAAAACGTTAGTGTGAGAGTAATTACTAAAGCAAAAAAATTGTAAAGCAGATTGTTGACACGCAAACAGTTGTAAAGTTGAGAGGGACTGGATGAATTGGGTATATTGTAAGCTTCACAAGAATGACGACAGAGGCACTGATTGAGATAAATTCACTAAAACAGGTTTTAAAATACTGAGAAAACAAAAATGTGTGGACAATCTTTAAATGCATAATTTAATGGGAGTAGATTTGACGACATCATTTACTTATGTGAGACATGGGAAGGGGATGCTGCCAGCTTTGGGGGAGTAAAATTGAGGGTTAAGTGGAACACATGCCTTATACCTGTCCTAAAGTCTGGGATGCATGGAAGAACTGAAAAAGCTTTCCAGATGAAAATGTTTCACAACCTGATAAACACTAGTGATGATAAATTAATAAAAAGTTTTCAATATGTGCATGCTATATGAACATCATTTCAGGGTCAGTTTTTGTTGGAAAAGAGAAAATTTATGTTTATACTGTGACTTCTCATCCAAAGCATTTTTAAACATTTCTGCAGTGCATTTTTAAAAAGTCAATGGGCAACCATATCCATTAATCTACTGCACAAATTCTAACTTCCATCATCTGACATGTATTTCAGAGATTTTAATTGCAAATTTATTTGTCAAAGTTATATTACTATAAAGGAAAAGTATTTTTTACTCTAATAAAGAAATTTTGATATGTAATTCTATATTATTTAGTTCTCAAGTGTTTTTATCCTGAGCATATTTTGAAGACCATTCTTCATTCCTGCACATTAATTTCAGAAACAAAATAAAAATAAATATAATAGTTTAGAGAAAGGTGTTCTAGAAAAATGTATAAGCCTCGCATATCTTTCTTGTTATATTTAAAGAACAAATAAAAATTAATGTGGCAAACACTTCAGGAGGTTTTTTTCCCTTTTCCTGCAATGTGATAGGAGTGTGAATAGAATACATCATTTATGAATTGAAGGCATATTATTAGATTGCTAATACAATCAAATAAAACACTTTTCCCCCAGAATTGCTTTAAAATGTATTTGGGAGCGATGTGTTTATGGGCAGTGATGAGACCGAAGGATATGAACAATAGAATCTGTGATCCCTAGTGGAGCCACAACTTTTGTGTAAATGGCACCTTTTAGTAAATTAATTTTGTGTTCTTGGCAGAGTAATTATCAGTTTCTAGCAGAAAGTATTTGGAAGTTTTGCTTACTTTTGTGGCTGCAGAAAGTCAGCAAATTAATTTTGGATGAGGTTGCTTTGTTAAAGTTCTAAATGCCGTTGCAAAGCTGTGCCAAATAAACTATTAAAAGAGTAGCTAATGAAGACATTGCTGATAAATCAGACCCTTGGGTTGAAAGGAATTAGGTATTTTTTTATCATTGCTGGAAAAAAAAGACATTTACATCCTGATTCTTTTTGAATGTTAGTTTGTTAGCAATGTTTACCTCATAAAACAAATGTTTAGCGTCTTCAAACTAACTCACTCATAATATCATAGATTTTTGCCTACATAATTACCAGAGAGCTCTCTGTCCCACTCATAAAATGATAGTATGATTGAAAATTCAAGGCTTAATGAACTTTGCATTTCCTAATACTAGATAAATCAGCTTCAACCTTCCATGTTTCAAAGTCTTTGGCACTTTAAGACAAGGATGTCCCTGCAGATAAGGGGATGTCATATATGCTGTTTTTCATCACACTTCAAAATACCCAATCTCTTTAAAATGACCTCAAAGGGCTTCTGTAAGTGGGAAAAGAAGCAAACAGACACACTCACCAGTGCTTTCCTATCTTATGAATTATCTTCCAAAGTACACGGTATAGTGTTTAAGGTTTTGGAAAATATATTTAATACATGTTCCAACATTTAAAAGGGTTGGGGTTTGATTACTGTTTTTCTAATCTTTCCATAGAATGCATATTTTACCCCAGGAAATAAATCATGTCACAAAAAATAATAATATGAGCAGAAGATGAAAAGAGAGAAGATCAATTCAGGACATTATCTTCAAATTTTATAGGTAGAAATACAGAAAAAGAGAAGCTCCGTATTTTAGGAATAAATTACTTTTCTATTCTAAGATTAGAAATCTGTAGGTTAACAGTTTCTCAAAAAGTAATTATGTTCAGTATCTTTCAGGAGTTGTATATTAAGCATCAAATGGCAATTCAAAATTCCATTGCCAACTCCTTTTAACCATACTAACAACGGTCTTGAAGTCTTAAATGTGGATTATGTTATTTTGTGTAAAAAGGTAAATACAGCTAGAAAATGTGAGGCGGCCAGTCTGTAGATTCATTTCACATATTGTCTATCTTGGTTACTTTTCCCTCATTGCTGGCACAAAATACCTGACACTTAAAATTAAAGAAGAAAAGGTTTATTTAACTTACAGTTTGTGGAGGTTTCAGTTCATACCTGGCTGGCTCCAAGGCAGAATGGCACATGGCAGAGGGCAGCAGTTCATGGAGATGGAACACGGCAAAGGCAACAAGAGCAGAAAGGGAGGAGCAGCAGGAGAGCAAGGCTTTTTCCCTCCCTTATATCATGTGCAAACTACATGCCCTGGGCGGGTGTATCACTTGCACCAATAATCCCGGCATTGGACCATGGATCAATCAAACTATAGAAGCCTGCCCCATGACTGCAACAGGATTGAGAGGACATGCAGACACAAACCATAACACTGTCATACCTGTTAGGAAAGTTTAAATATGATCCCTTTCTCTTAACTGTCAGCATTTTGCACCTACATTCTGGCAAAAATACGTGCACTTATATAGATCTATGTGTGGAAAAGCCTTTAAGTCCTATGAATTGGCAGATGGAAGAGGCTTTTCACAGAAATGCAACGTAAGCTGCTTTAATGTGATACCATGAGCATAATAAAATTCTGACACAAATACATAAACAATAGAATGAAATACAAGTCTGTTGAGTATAATCACACAAAATAAAAAGCTAACTAGTAGTTAATAAGTAAACCTTGGACTAGGTTGGAGATGAGTAAAAAGAAATATAGACTAAACGTCACTGGGCTACTGAAAAGGAGTTCCTTTCCCGTGATTCACTTTTCCCATGACGCACTCCCTACGGATCCTCATCCTGACTTGAATGTGGAGAAGGACAGTGACACAAACCATTCTAAGTTCATAAAACCTGAGAACCAAGAATATTTTGACTCCCAGTCTTGGCTAAATCCCAGGAGGACAGCAAAACACTGCAGGCAGAAGGGCAGCATGATGCTGCTCTGGGGCTCTGCTATTGATTTCCTACGGCTACTGTAAAGAGAGTAAAGCATATACTGCATAACCCCAAACAGCATGAGATAGTCCTGTGCTCTCAGGAGAAAAGCCACAGTTTACAATGGAATCCATGTACCGATGCTTTAGATAAAGATCGCCACAATAATCCTTACATGTTCCCACGCGGAAACTTCTGCAATGTTACTGAGCTATGGGCTAATGCACAGATGAGTTCAAAGCTGAATGTGCAAGTAGGAGGCGGCACGCCCTCGGATGGTCCGTCTCTCACCCCCAGTTCTTCCCTTCTCTTTCTTCTCCCTTGCTGCCACAAGCTTCACTCTGTCATGTGCTTCCACCTTGGTATTTCTCCCTTGGATTTACCATGGACTGTATCCCCTGAAACAGTTTAAGTCAAATTAAACCTCATCTTCTTTAAATTGCGGTTGCTGAGTATTATATCCAGCAATGGGAATCCTTACTAGTATTTGGAAAAACACAAACATTTGGAAAAACTGGAATTACTGCAATGCATGTAATATTTAATTTGTTGAAAGCAGAAATAAGATATTTGTGTATCTAGGTGCAGTGCCACATCCCTGTAATCCCAACTATTCAGGAGGCTGAAGCAGGAGTGAAATAGTGAGCTCTTGTCAAATAAAAGGATGGGTGATAGACAGACAGACAGACAGACAGACAGACTTACCATGTACCTCAGTGTGAGAGCCTTGGATTCAATTCCCAGGACTGTGGAAAAACATTTATATCTAGGAATAAACAATTAATTACCCCATTGCCTCTCTACAAAAGTACTTGATAATTTTGTTACTTGAACTCATTTTTATGATTGTTTATTGAATAAATGAATTACGAGATGTAGTTTAATACATTTTTCTATGTACAAAAAGAAACATATTAACTAATTTCCATTCAGACTATAAGTACTTTGATAATAATTTGGTAAAAAGATATAAAACAATAGTCAATTTCTTGGTTTCCTACCAGGTAGATACTTTTGACAATGTTTGCAAGTCCTCGTTGCACTCACTCTAACCCAGGGTTAGCATTTGTGTCAAGAATTTATGTCCATATTGCCAAGCATATTGGCACATGCCTGAATCCCAGCATTTGGAAGGATGAGGCAGGAAGATCTCTGTGAGTTTAAGGCCAGCCTGATCCTATCTCAAAAAAAAAATGAGAATTTATGGACACATTGTGGCAGCTGAGAATGTCTTCCAATTCCATTGTATGTTAACACTGATAATGTACATCTTGCATTAGATTTCATTGTCCACAGGGAGCTAGCCTTAAAAGCTTTCTATACAATAACCAGATTCAAATTTATTTCTGCAAGTCAATTCAATCTCACTTATATGTTTCTAGATTTGGTAAAGGAAAGATTCCTTATGTTCTTAGAATTACAGAAGACAGGTTACACAGTATTATATTTGTAACTACCAGGTGTGATTATCTTAATGGAATGAACAACTTTGTTGAAAATAACAACATGTATTATAAAAATCATTGCTATTTGCTATTATCTTGTTTTGAAATTCTGTATCTTTTTTTGTTTTTCTGTTGTTTTGTTATTTTTATTGTTATTTTGTTTTCTTTTCTCTCTAAAATAAAAAAAAATATTGATATGAAGGAAACAGGCTGTTTCCTTCGGGAGAAATATTTGAAATCATACAACATGCTGCCATTTGCCTAATGATTTTGGTATATTTGAAAATAAATTACATATTCAGATCAATATATGGATAGATAGATAGGCAGACAGACAGATTGATAGGTAGATAGATACTGTCCCTAGAATTAACATTTTAAAATATTATTGTGAACAAATGCTGTATAATGGAAATGTTTGTCTTTTAAAAAATTCATTGTTGATCATTAATATGCTCTGGATCTTTCTGTCACAACTTCCTAAAGCAGCAATTAAAAATCAAAATAACATGATTCCTACTGTACAGATGGTATAAAACATCGGCTTTTCAGCTTTTAAAAAAATGAATTCTACTCATCTGTTATCTACTGCTCCATACATTTAATTGTGCTTCTTTTATTTCAAAATGATGTTTATAAGTCTATAGCAATGATAATTTTGAATTCACAGTACACACTAATTAAGCTAATTTGAAATAAGGAGGGTCACATAAATTAAAATGATCATCTTACCTGTACAACGAATTCATATAATCTTAGTCTTTTTAGAGTAACGTCATTTTTCTTCACAATGCATAATCATTCTGGAAAAAAAAGCGGAAGTTTATTTTCTCCTTTGTTGCAATCCATTTAAATGTATGCTGATGTCCAGGAGGAAGATGCAGAAATAAGTGGGTTCCTTTCAGTGAGAGAAGTATAAGAGCTATGCAAGGAGCACTAAAAGAAAACCTAGGGGAGAAAAAGACAAATTATAAAATGTAACAATGAAAAGATGAAGAGATTTGACATAAAATCGGCCCGCTTCTCACATCCCTCTGGTGTCCTATTTCGGGAACGAGAGTTAAGACTGTACCAGGGAAAGTCAGGAAGTTCTACAGTCCAGCGTAACTGTCATCTCACAAAGACAGAGGAAAATGAATCAACAATTAAGATTTTAGAATTTAACACCATTTGATTAAAAACAGAAATTCATACACATTAAATTGTTCTGTTAAATAACACATAATTTGTTATTTGAAAGATCCACTCAGGTTCATATTTTGTACATGTGCTAACATTCTACCATTTGACCTTCTAGGAATCTTCATTCATTGGAAATAGTTACTGCTTCGGCACATGTGCGTAGAAGAAAGTTTCTTATAGGTTTCAGTTCAATAAATTAAAATTATACGTCAACTTTACAAAATTTTCCTAACTACAGGCCTCTGACCTCATTTCACACAGAACATTTTCTTGAGAATACTTAAAATATTATTTTTGTTTGATTTTTAAAATTTATTTTAAAAATAAAAGAAGGAAAACATTAACAAACAGACATTCATTTATAAAATAGCATAAGAATGATACAAATGATACAGAGTTACAAAGTGGTAGGAAGTTAACAATGGTGGTTGTATTACGTATTGATATCTTCAAAGTGGTTCCTCAGGAGAACAAATAGACATGCATATTTGTCGAACAAGTAATCATTAACTATTCCTTTCAGTAAGGCAATAGAAGACATTACTACAACTGCTAGCTATCCTGTATATACATACATACATAATTTCCCCTGCTTTCCCTTCTCCTTTCCCACACCCCAGTTGTCCTTTACTTTTGAGCATTTTACTTTCATTTCACAATCTCTATCACATCTCCTAGTTTTTATTCACTCTTTCAGGTTCTTACACTATTGCTTACACACGCAGGTCTGATTTATTTCACTTATGAGTATGGTCTCTATTTCTGACCATTTCCCTATAAAGGACTTGAGTTTATCTTTCTTTAGAGCTGAGTAATATTCCACTATATAAAAGTACCACAATTTTTTTATCTAATCCTCAGTGGATGGACATTCGGGTTGCTTCCACAATTTAGCAATTACAAATTGAATGTGCTCTATCTCATCTGATCTCGGAAGTTAAGCAGGGCTGGGCCTAGTTAGTACTTGGATGGGAGACAATTTTAAATTATTCCTCTGCCCCTTGGAGATACATCCAAATATTCTAAAATGCTTCTTATCAGGTTAGGGACCTGGGAGTATCTTTTGCAAGGACCTGGGAAGCATCGCTTTGAAACATAATCGTCAAAGAAAGGAAAGCTCCTCCCTTCCAGTACCTTTTAAGAAAAGAGAACCATTTAAATGGGTGATGATTTGCAAAGGTGAAAGATCTACTTCACAAAGTATCATCTGGAATGATTTAAGAATAATCTCCACTTACCATATGAGGAATAATGTACAGCACTCAGCTTCTTTGATCAATCCCATGTCCACAGATTTTATTACCTTAACTTAGTGCTAAAAAATAGAAAAATTAACAAAAAAACGCTTACCTTTGGATTCCACAGAGTTGAGCTCAAACTTGCTCGTCCATTGCAACTTCCTTCCAAAAAACGTTAGTCTGTGCTACATTTTTGATGCATTCATTAGCATTTTGAATCATTATAAGACAATATATCAGTCATTCATCCATTGTTCCTTAAGAGCACTTTAATTCTTTAATCCTTTAAATATATTTGTAAAATCTCAAGGGGCCAGAGTCCTTAATATGCAGTGTAACAAAGTAATTCTTATTTCTTGTATTTAATAATCAGAAATCTTTGGATTCCATTTTAAAGTACAACTGGGAATCAAGGATTTCTTTGGGAATTACTTCAATAAAACTATAAATTTACGATTTGTAAAAGATCTTTGCTTTTGTATGTTTGTGTTGCTGCTTGTTTTTAACTGTTTTTCTTCTCCAAGTAGGAATCTTGAAGACAACTCAAATCCTAACAAGCTTCCAGGCAAATAGGAGAAAACTAGACTTTTATGTTTTATTTCAATATGGAAACACTGCATTTTTTTCCCATGTACATATTTTGCTGACGTCCATCCCCTCTTTACCTGCTATTACACTGCCTCCCTCAGCCTTTCAATCCTTTCTTCTCTTCTGATAATAGAATGACTTTATTCTTGTCACCTTTTTTAGATTCCACACCTTAGGGAAAACATGCAACATTTTTGTTTTTGTTCTGAGTCTGGCATATTTTCAGGTACACTGATTTCTGAAAATTAAAGAGAAGAGACTTTATTTTTATCTTTCTGTATTTTTCATCATTTGCTTTATTTATAGCCTATTGAGATATAACTATGCAAATATGAATAGCTGAAGAAGTCATCAGTGTATATTCCTGTCTGTTATGGTTTGTGTCTGGATGCCCCCTAAAGCCACAGGCAGTCATGGTTCAGGCTTCTAGAGTTTATAATCGATCCATGGTCCAAGGCTGGGATTATGAGCATTAGTGATACACCCACCCTGGGGCAGATAGTTCACATACAATATAAGGGAGGGAAAGAGTATTGCTCTTCCCTCTGCAGCTCCTCCCCGTTGCTCGTGTTTTTTGATGTTTTTTGCTGCCATGAACTTTTGCCCTCTGCCAAGCGCCACTGTGCTTTGGAGGCAGTTGATTATGGACTGAAACCTCCACAAACAGTAAGCTAAATAAACCTTTTCTTTCCTAATTTGGGGCATCAGGTATTTTGTCTCAGCCACAAGAGAAAAGTAACCAAGACACTGTGTCTTGTTAGAGGAGGAAGTCTAATTTCAGTTTTATTTAAAATTTATTGATGGATCAGCTGTGTGTTTTCTCAAAGTGATGATCTTTACAAGCCTTTATTCAGGTATGGCCTTTATTCAGGTATAGCAAGAGACAGAGGTTCTATCTTGAATCTGACACAACTGTAAAATTACACCTTGTATATTTCAATCTAAATGCTACTTCTGGTGTTTAGAACCTATTTTACCAAAATGTACCATTAATTGTCAAAAAGACAAACTAACCTATAAAAGCAGTGGCGGTTACTATAAAGGACACAGTAGAGGGTGTTATGATTTAGAACAAAAATGGTTCATAAAAGTCTCGTGTGCTTGGAAATTGCTTAGGTAATGGGGATTCTATACTCACGAGAGAATTTATCCACTGGTGAGCCAGGTAACTAAATGTACAATTAGAATGTGACCCTGGATAGAGTTGAGTTGCTAGCGAAGTGAAATTTCAAACATATATATATTTTTTCCTTTTCCTTCATCACCTACCCAGACACACCTAGAAGTATACTTCACTGATCTTCAAGGCCTATCCCAAAGTCAATCAATATAACAGTATCAAGCTTATCACTGAAGATGGAGATTGGACATAACTACCTAGAACAAATTTTCATCTTGGAAAAGCACATTCATAAAGATGTTGATTCTAGGTAACAGGCAATCTACGCACTCAGACACTACAAGGACACAAATTGCTGGGGTCAACTTGTTAGTGGCAGTTACTTTAAAATTGTAAGAAATGCTTGGTGCTTTAATGAGTAGAGCTTGACAGAACCAGGAACTCAATATGCTACTCCACAATCATCTCTATTTCAAAAGAATGAGGTGAAATCTTCTAAAAAAGCCACCTAAATGGAAAGAAATTGTGTACAGTCAATGTGTTATTCCATAAGAGAAGAGAGAAAGAACAGTTTATAGAACCTGTGAATGCGAAAACCAGTTATGGCTCAGGACAAAAGAAAGCATAAAAGTCATTTACCCCAAATGATGAGGGAATCCCTGCATATTAACAAATACAGAAATCATCTCCTGTGTCTACTTTGATTATGTGAAATTTCTGGCCCAATTATCAGAGCACCAAAGCACCCATGAAAAAGTATTAAATGAAAAATTGCTAACAACTAGCAATTTTACCTTGTGGACTTTTTCAAATGTAAATAAGAGAAGCACAATGAGAGGATAAATGGAATATTTA
Source organism: Dinomys branickii (assembly GCA_004027595.1). Lineage (NCBI taxonomy): Eukaryota > Metazoa > Chordata > Mammalia > Rodentia > Dinomyidae > Dinomys > Dinomys branickii. The sequence goes on from PVLD010024272.1 coordinate 19,233, forward strand.
CTGCAGAATTCTTTTTAATAGCTGAAAGCTCCAAATTACCTAAATGTTCACTAACAGGAGAATGATTGCATAAAACATGGTTTAGTTCAAATAAACATGGATAATAAGAAGATATTCAAAATCATCTATAATAATTAATGATAGAAATACTCATGTAATTTAAGAGACAAAAGCAGTATCCAAAAGCCATTTACACTATTAAGATAATGACATAATAGTATACATATTTATGCATATTGAAGTTTGCACTAAAATCAAAGCATTACCTTTCTTCTGTATGGAGATAACATTTTGTTCTCTTATTTGCTTCTTACTTGTCTCCTTTACTTTCAAATCCCCTGTGCTGACAACATAATGCTTTTATAACTAGAAAGTATCTAAAAATATAAATAGTTATAAAATGTTAAGACTGAAATTACATCCTACTTAACCTGCTATAGCTTCAGATATGCTTGCAGATGACCTAGGACTCTGGGTCGCAGGTCAATTGCTTTATTCTTCATGATGGAGCAGGTAGCATGATCTTAGTATAGTTATTGGATCCTGTCATCAGCAAGGACCCTCAGGAGTGAGGCAGGGGACTTGCAGCCCATCGTTTCACAATCTAAGATGCCTACGTATAAGCCACCCATGTCTTGTGAAGGTTCGTAACCTGCTTGTCCGCTGCCATGAAAAGAATGATCATTCTTATTATATTCATCAAAAATGATTCTGTCTTCTGCTCTAGATGGAGACATCCTCTGTCTCCCAAAGCTGTTTGCTTACAAATTTGTGACAGGGTACTTCCCACCACAATACCAGCATTGCTTGCTGGTATTAAATGCACAGATATCAAAGATCAATTAGAACTATTATTGTTCGTTACTTCCTTTCATTCTAAAGTTGTTGGAAAGGACAAATGCTTCTTAGATATTCTTTTTACTCTTACTAACAAAGCAATCTTCCTGCCAAAGCAAGCAACTGAGTTCATCATAGGAAATACTAGAATTTGTTTTAAAAACCATTGGAGAATCTGTAGCTTTCTTGCAAAGCAGGAACTTCCTAATTCTTTGGTTATTGTGAGTGGATTTCAACAACTTTTTCCTTCCAGCAGAAGCCCTGGGTATGATGCTGGGTATGATAACAGGTATGATGCTTCACAGAGCATGTTTGATGAGGAAAAGACCTTTTTACCCAACATACGAAGTGTGATAAGGATGCTTTGAGTAACTATCATCTTTCAGAAATTCAGAATCCGAAATATGAACCTCACTTCCAACAACATTCAGATATATTCTGAAGGTGCAAGTGATGAAAGTAAAGGAGAATGAAAATGGTCAATACGTAATTGATTTGTGTAACAATTTCCCTAAATAATTGTAAACATTGCAACAATGTACCAATAAAAAAGATCTCTTCTAAAAAGAAAGCCCATATGCATAACATACATAAAAACAGACTGGTAGGCAAAATAAATTTATGTGATTTTTCTTCACAAATGAGAAAGCCTTAAAGGTGAACACAAAGACATATCACAGAACTGATTTTCTTATTGAAGTTTTATTCCATGTTTATTCTTGGATCTTTTCTGCTTTATTTTGCTTATTTCAACATTAAGGCACAAGAAGTAATGCAAATAGATATCACATCATCTACCGGAAGAGCAACCTTGAAAAAAGGAAGCTGGCTCTTGGATTTTATTCACTGTTGCTACTAGCTCCAATTTTGTAAGCATTCTTGGTAGAAAATAATAAGATTTGCAAAACTACATGCGTTTCTTAGCGCCGTCTACATATTAAACTAAAACGGCGAAGTCCCACAGCTATTCTAAAATAATTATTGAACCTAATGTTTTCATGGAAAAGTAATAACATCCTACTGTAATTTTCAAAGATCTACTTATGGATAAATGAAGAGAATTAAGATAGTCCACAGGGTGTTGTGAGTTAACTTTTTGGTTGTTTCTAATAAAATCACCTTTTAAATAGTTCTTTCCAAATACAAATAACTTTCTTTTTCTTTTCTTTTTTTTTTTTTTTTTTTTTTTTCCTGCGGTACTGGGGATTGAACTCAGGACCCTGTGCTTGCTAGGCAGGCGCTTATTCCACTGAGCTATATCCCCAGCCCTAACTTTGTTTTTCTAACACAAAGATCTTTCCTTTGGTCTACGAGCCTACAAGTAATTAAATAAATAAAATATATTACCCCTTTATATCAAAAACCATTCTCAGTATATAGGAAAGTATAAGAACTAACTGTCTATTTGACACTTATAAAAGTCAGTACAATGTGTTCCAGTACAACAGTAAACAAAAGTTCCTTTTGGCTGAGGTAGAGAATGATTTCCACTTCTAATATCTATTTTATTTTATTTATTTAATTTTTTGCCAGTACTAGGGATCGAACTCAGGACCTTGTGCTTGTCACACAGGCACTTATTCCACTGAACTATATCCCCAGCCCAGTTTTCCCTTCTAGAAATAAAAATGTTTACTTACATTTAAAAACATTGTGTGATATGGGCTTTTTAATAAAGTATGGTATAATGATGATTTATTAACAACAAAAATCTTACAGCTTCTTTCTTTAAATTTTAATTCCTTTTCATTTTAATATGTAAAGCTTGATTGAATAAATGCCTACAACTTAGTAGATGTTCTATTTTGTATATTTAGCATAGGCTGCTTAATGCTAAGTATACCAATAAATTTTATTATGCTTTGGACTATTCATTTATAAAAACATATTTAATATAGTACATATTTCATATGATGATATTATTGCAGGCCGCTAAGTTAGTAGAAATATTATAGTCAGGTTGGGTTGGGTCCCAAATTAGCCAGTGCCCAAGATGAGATGCCTTGAAGCTGTGGAGGAGACAGGCTCCTCCAGTGTGGGTCAGACCTCCAGGCAGAAGACAAAACAAATCTGCCCATCCGCTTTCCTAAGGATAAACATCAGGGATTGATATTCTAAATAGATATTTATAACCTTGAGAAGGTCAGGAAGAAGCACTAGCCCAACCTCCTACAAGAAAAGCCCTCTCTTCTGTATTCATGTCTGCTTGCTGTGTGACTCGCTTCCCCATTTGATCCTGCTTTAATCAATTTTACCTGAGCAGTTATGCTTAGAATCTTATTGGTTGACCATAGTCTTGTCCGACCTCATGTCCACTTTGTGATTTCCCATTTTTCCCACTGTGGGCCCGCCTCACGTCCTGGGTTTGCTCTACAAAAATCCCTGGAAAAGGCAGGGTCCTTGACAACCCACCTGGGACCCCTTTTATCTCTCTCTCTCAGACAGAAACTTTCTTTCTCCCCCAAAATATATTCTGCTTTTAATGTCCGTTGTTCCTAAAATTCATTCTTCAATTTTAGAAAACACAAACTACTATCAGACATTTAGCAGGTTGGGAGTTTCTTTCCCCCATATCAGTATTAGAATAAATCTGGTCAATATATGTAGACATTAGGGCAGCAACATGATCATAATTAGAAGGTAAAATAGTATTTGAGTATTAATTTTATCACTGTTACTCCCTTGGTCACACAGTATTGTTGCCTATCTGTCAACTAGCCTTCTTATTTACTATGTGTCTTTTTTTCTCTTCCACTCATTTTCATCCAAGAAATCTTTCTGAAGTACAACTCAGATCTTTTATACCCAAAACGTTTCAAAGGCTTACATCCACATAATAATAGCCTGTATGAGGAAAGCCCAGTTTATTCTTCCCACATTTACTTCATCGACTAACTTCACCTGCATTCCAAGCCATAAAAGCTATATTATGAATGTCTTGAGCATTTTTTGTACCTATATGCTCTTGGGGGATTTCACTTCCAAGCGTAATTCTAGTAATTATCCCCCCAGGAACCTATTCTTGTAACTCACAACTAAACACAACCTCAGAACTGAATGCAACCTCTTTCTTTTTTAAGGCTACTATAACAATGTGTTCATAATTATCATTTACCTATTTTCCAATATCTTATAATCTTTGATTATGTACTCATTGACACATGTAGTACATATTACAATATGATGCTATAGTATATAATATATGTATATATTATATAGTATGTATGCTAATATATAATGATATAGAATTGTTAGTATATATAACCACTGGCATTCCTACTACATGTAGTACAATAAATCTAATTATATGGCATATTCTTTCTCTAACCAGATTTTATTAGTACATTTTAAATATATACACTGACCACATTTATCACAGAGAATTTGCACCTGTACATAGTAGAACTTACTTCTTTTTGCCTCGTTTCCCTACACCCTTCAATCCCTCCTCCCCTCTTATTCTTTTTTTTTTTTTTCTTTTTTTTGGTACTGAAAATTGAACTCAGGATCTTGTACTAGCCAGGCAGGTGCTTATGCCACTGAGCTATATGCTAAGCCCTCCTCTCTTATTCTTAATAGTGTAACATATATTGAGATATATGTATACTACATAATATATATGTAGAATGTGTCCACCTCCAAAACTTGCCTACCAGGTTTTTCCGGAATACTACACACAGCTGAAGAAATGGTAACAATCAGCAATAAAAACATCATCATTTAAATGAGTCATATGGGTTTTCAAAAGAGTTATCTCACAAGTTAATTAGAGCTACTTTTTTTCTGATAATGATTTAGTTTGTGTTTTGAAGGCTTCTACCCCTCACTAAAAATGCAATGAGATTTATAAATTTCCTAAAATTATCTTGCCTATAACCTTTCTCTACCACATTACTTTAGTCTGCACTCCCTGATCCCTTCCTGGCAGAATCCACAGAGTTCTCTTGAAGGACTTGGAAGTAATTCTATATATGGCTTAGGAGCGCTTCTAAAGGAGGCAGGTGGATAACTACAGGAACAAAGTTCACCTTGGAAATAGATTCAAGAGCTATAACTCTCCATCATAAAGAAAATAACCTCAGGGCATCATTGCTGACTGCCCCCAAACTGTGTGATACTCACACAAGTCACAGTGCCGAATGGTGAGAGGGAAGCTTTCAGAAGTGTGAGAACTGAACATGAAAGACTGCTGATAGGACTGGGGGAAGGTCACACTTTCAAAGCAGGCAAAAGCAAGCAGCGCAAAGTATACCTTAGAGAATATAGAGTTCAAACACAGTCCTAAACCAAACTGCAAGGCAGAAGACTGAATGGTGTTGGATGCTATTTTTTTCCTCACACATACATTTATTATCTTAACATTATTATAAAATTCATAAAATAGCTATCTGAAAAAAAAATAGGATTTCTATTTCTAAAGGCCATAAAGGAACAAGGTCAAAATTCCTCCTCTTAAAAGATAATTTTCAGGTCTCAATGGGAGTTGAAAATAGAATACAACAGTGTGTTTCTTCTTCGAAACTATTATTGGGCATTAAAAGGGAAAGAAATTTGTCAAGGTACTTGTGAAGTTACAATAGTGCACTGGATAATGATCTTCATACTTTGGCTGTCAGCCCTGTTCTGTAAGTAGTGTGCCTCATAGCTATTTTGACATCTGATACCTAATCCATCCTATTTCCATTGAAATACTGGGCAATAGTTAGCAATTATTTTTGTGAAACTTAAATAGTAAATATATTTAGGTTTTGAAGGACATGCCAACCTCTAAAATGGCACCAAATGAGCCATGAACAATCATACAACTGAGAGTTGAATAGCATTTTCCAAAAAAAAAAATGTTTATTTACAAAAAAGACAGTGGATCAAATATTGCCGGACAATGATTTGTCAAACACTAGTTTTAAGCATTACTTTAGGATTATACATAAAACCTGAAAAATGTTTTTGTGACAAAATAATATATGCCTACATGAATTACATTTTCTGTCTTGTGCTGTATCCAGTAAATTTTTGCTCCAGGTACAGAGATTTACTAGATATCACCTGTGCCTTCATTTCCACGTATTTCACACAGTACACCTGGCAGGAATTATTGTTTAACCCATTCCTCTAGAAGTTTTACTCGCATTGCAAAGACTAATTCATAATCTGTATTTGTCCACCTAAGTTGGGCCACTCTTCCTCCTGTTTCTTAAAATCAGTGCCACAGCAGATTTCTTAACACTTTTAATTTGTTCCTCTGCAGTGTACTTATCAATATATATTTAGATAAAATGTATACATCCAGTTCAAAATTTTCATTTCAAATTGACCAGTGGTGTATTGCACAAAGTGTTTAATAAAGTTATAGTCAGTGGATAACTAGCTAAACAAGGAATTGCTTTTGAGATACATAAGGAAAGATTTAAGGTAAATGTCAAGAGGTCAGTTGAGCTAGAAAATTTCAATTAATTTTGCTATTTATTCCTTATTTGCATATTAATTTTATTTACTTATTTATTTATTTTTATTTTAGAAACTTAAAAGTACAAAAACATATTGACAAACAGACACCCATTATCATAGAAAATAGTACAATCACAACTAATCTATAGACAAGGTGATATGGTCTCAACAGTGGTTGTTGCTTTATCCATTGATATCTTCGAATTGTAGATGTATGGACCCATATACAGACATGCAAATTTAGTCAGACAGTTAATCCTCT
>PVLD010024273.1:0-25783 GCA_004027595.1 Dinomys branickii
TAAAAAAAAAAAAAAAGAAAAAGAAAACAGAAAGAGAGCAAATAAATAACCTAATTATACACCTCAAACTCTTAGAAAAAGAGCAACAAGCCAAAACAAGAGGCCAAAGAAGGGAGGAGATTATAAAACTCAGGGCAGAAGTTAATGCAATTGAGATGAAGAAAACTCTACAAAAAATTAGTGAATCAAAGAGTTGGTTCTTCAAAAGAATAAATAAAATTGATAAACCCCCTAGCCAACCTTATCAAAAAAAGAAGGGAAAGATCTCAAATTCATGCAATAAGGAATGAAAAGGAGGAAGCCACTATAGATCCCACAGAAATCCACAAAATCATTAATACCTACTTTGAAAATCTGTATTCCCATACGATACAAAATACAGAGGAAATGGACAGATTCCTAGAAAGGTACAAATTACCAAAATTGAATCAGGAGGACGTAAAAATCCTGAACAACCCAATATCAATTATTGAGATTGAAAACGTTATTAAAAACTTACCAACAAAGAAAAGCCCAGGCCCTGATGGATTCACAGCAGAATTCTATAAAACGTTCAGAGTAGATCTAGTGCCAACACTCCTCAAACTCTTCAATGAAATCGAAAAGGAAGCAACTCTCCCTAACACATTTCTAGAGGCAAGTATTATACTGACTAAAACTGGAGAGGGACCCAACCAAGAAAGAGAGCTACAGGCCAATTTTTCTAATGAACACAGATGCAAAGATACTCAACAAAATATTGGCAAATAGATTACAACAAATAATAAGGAAAATTATACACCACGACCAGGTAGGATTCATTCCAGGAATGCAGGGATGGTTCAATATTCGCAAATCAATAAATGTAATACACTATATTAATACAATCAAAGACAAAAACCACATGATCATCTCAATAGATGCAGAAAAGGCTTTCGATAAAGTCCAACATGTATTCATGTTAAAAACCTTAGAAAAAATAGGAATAGATGGCCTCTACCTCATTCTGATCAAAGCCATCTATAATAAACCAACAGCCAACATCATACTAAACAGACATAAACTGAAAACTTTCACCTTAAAGTCAGGAACAAGATAAGGATGTCCATTGTCACCACTCCTTATCAACATAGTTCTGGAAGCATTAGCCAGAGCAATCAGACAAGAGAGAGAAATAAAAGGAATAAGGATAGGAAAGGAAGAAGTCAAACTATCACTATTTGCAGATGACATGATACTATACATGGAGGACCCAAAAACTCCACAAGAAAACTCCTGGAATTAATTGACAAATTCAGCAGCGTAGCTGGATACAAAGTCAACACCCAAAAATCAATAGTGTTCCTATACACGAACAACAAACAGACTGAGAGAGAAATTGAGGAAACCATACCCCTTACAATAGCATCCAAGAAATTGAAATACTTAGGAATCAATCTAACAAAGAATGTGAAAGATTTATGCAGTGAAAACTACAGTACTCTGAAAAAGGAAATCAAAGAGGATTTCAATAAATGGAAAAACATACCCTGTTCATGGTTAGGAATAACTAACATTGTAAAAATGGCCATACTACCAAAACTGTTGTACAGATTCAATGCAATTCCCATTAAACTACCATCAGCATACCTCACAGATCTCGAGAAAATATGCCTCAAGTTCATCTGGAACCAGAAAATATCCAGAATAGCGAAAGCAATCCTGGGCAATAAGGACAAGTCAGGTGGAATCAGAGTCCCTGGCATAAAATTATACTACAAAGCTACTGTAATACAATCAACCTGGTACTGGCTCAAAAACAGACCTGAGGATCAGCGGAACAGACTGGAAGATGCAACTATAACAAAAAACCCACTCAGCTCCGTAATATTTGACAAAGGGGTCAACCAAACTCACTGGAAAAAAGAAGGCCTGTTTAATAAATGGTGCTGGAAAAACTGGCTTGCCTCTTGCCAAAAACTGAAAATAGACCCAAGTCTATCACCATGCACCAAACTCAGGTCAAAATGGATCATAGACCTCAACATTAAAACAGAAACTCTAAAGCTATTTGAAGAGAAAGTAGGTAAAAATCTTGAAGACATAGGAGTAGGCAGAGAATTCATGAACAAAAATGAAACTGCAAGGGAAACACTTCAAAGAATCAATAACTGGGACCTCATCCTACTGAAAAGTTTTTATATATCTAAGGAAATCACCAGCAAAGTAAAAAGAAAACCCACAAATTGGGAAAAAATCCTAGCTGGCTGTCCCTCAGACAAAGGACTGCTATCTACAACATACAAGGAATTAAAAAACATGTATCCCTCCAAATTCAAAGACCCAATACTGAAATGGGCAGCTGAGGTGAATACACACTTCTCAGATAAAGAAATACAAATGGCAAATAAATATATGAGAAAATGTTCCACATCCTTAGTCATCTGAGAAATGCAAATAAAAACAACATCGAGATTTCATCTCACCCCAGTAATACTGGCCAGTATGAAAAAATCATCCAATAACAAATGCTGGCGAGGCTGTGGAGAAATAGGGACTCTGTTACACTGCTGGTGGGATTGCAGACTGGTGCAACCACTCTGGAGAGCAGTTTGGAAATTCCTCCGCACACTAGGTCTTGATGTTCCATTCAAACCAGCTATTCCCCTTCTGGGTATTTTCCCAGAAGATCTGAAAACATCATATCACTCTGATATATGTGCACCCATGTTTATAGCAGCGTAATTTGTAATAGCTAAAATGTGGAAGCAGCCCAAATGTCCATCCACAGAAGACTGGATTAAAAACTGTGGCATTTTTATATAATGGAATATTATTCAGCTATAAAGAAAGACAGTTTTGGGGACTTTGCAGGCAAGTGGTCAAAACTGGAGTCCATACTCATAAGTGAAATAAACCAGCGGTACATGAGCAGGCAACGTGTTGTATCACTGGTGTAAGAACCTGAGGGTGGGAATATAAACTAAGAGACATGAAGGAAATCTGTTCAAAAGCAAGGAACAGATGGGACGAGGGAAAGGAGAAAAGAAAGAGGCAAAAATGTATGTATATATGTAGACACATATGTGCAGGACGGCTAACATGGTTCTACTATTGTATTATATCACTTAATGCTAAGGAATAGTTGATGACGGGTTATTCAATCAATCTTGTATGTGTGTATGTGTTATCCTGAACACACACTTTGAAGATATCAATTTGCAAAGCAGCAACTGCTTTTGTTTTTCTGATGCTTTGTCTATAATTCATTTCTGATCTTACTGTTACTGTACTACTTTGTGCCTCTTTGTTAATGCTTTCCAGTTTCCTTTGTTTTTTTTTCTTTTTCTTTTTTTTCTTCCTGTTGTTGAGATGTTTAATTGTTTGACCAATTTCGCCTGTCTGTATTTGTGTTCATGAATATACACTTTGAAGATATCAATAGGTAAAGCAACAACCGTTGTTGAGTCCATGTCACATTGTCTGTAAATCAGTTTTGATTGTACTATTTCTTATGGTACTTTGTGTCTGTTTGTTAATATGTTTTTGTGCTTTTGCTTTTAAAATAAAATAAAGAAAAAAAAGAAAATACTGTTGGTATTTTAAATCAAACTAAGCAGTTATGGCCATATCACCCAGTAACTTGTTAAGAGTACATTCAACAAAACATCTATTTCTAGAACAGAAACTGTAACTTTGTCCAAGTGGGAAATTGTAGAGTATTGCGCTTGGAATATCCCTTGACACATTATGATGTGTGTGATTGTGTGTCATGCCATAATACAGGCAACACACAAAACAAGTTCCAAACACCTAGAGTTGTCTGATAGAATAGAACTAGGGGGAGAGTGCAGACATTACCAAAGGCAGTATAAGTCACCTTCTGGCTATTTAGCTGGAGAGTGAATTACTCTTCTTTATGGTGTAAAGTTTTGCCAGCAGTTGAAGATTCTTTTCTGCACTATAAAGCCTGTTCTCTCCTTTGTAGTGCTAGAGATATAGTGTCCAAGTGGTTGCCCAATTTAAAACATTACCTAGCCTGTAACTGAATCATTATCTACCATTAATGTACATATAATCTACATTCATTGATAAAATAAAATGAGATGAAATGACTTTATCCATTTACCTATGGATGAGTATTTGGGTTGTTGTACATAGGACAAAACTTTAAATAAATGGAGTTTATTACTGCAAAGTACCCTTGAATACAGTGTAAACAAAATAATAGAAAAAATACCCTGGTCTTCAATTTTTTCTGTCTCCTCTTTCCTACCACAGAGCAACAGCAGAGTAGAAACTAACTTAGGATAACATCAAGACATAGAGTTATCATTCCAGCTTTAAATAATTATCCTTTCACTAGTAGATAAGTGAGACATTGACATCTGCCTTAGGTCACTGTGTTATAGGGTCTTTTTCATATAGCACAACACTCTGTGTCCTCACTGCACTATACCAGGCAGCAATGACCATATAATAACTAGGCCAGTGTTTCTCTAAGTGTGCTTCCAATACCACCTGCAGCAAACTAAACCTGGACTATTCATTAGATATGAAGATTTCAGGCATCACTAAACCAAATATTTGAGTAAGGGAAGTATAGGAAATCTACATTTTAAAGTAAAGATATAACTACCCCAGACTGTTAGGTTTTTGCTCTTTGGGGGCCTATGGAAAATGTGTGAAGCAGTAGACAGGCATCAACTTCTGATATCTGCAAGCAAAGTTATTTGTGAGTGTGAAGTCAGGAGAATGTTCCTAGAAATAAGTGTTTTTTGTATAGTGACTGTATGAGATTTGTGCTTGTTTATGTGTGGTATAATGATCTCTATCCCTGCCAACAGATGGTCCCACAGTGCATGTACAAGATTAAACACACTGTGTACTCACCTCCAGGACTATCACTATTCCATTCTTAATAGAACAGCAACCTATTACAGAAGGACTTCTGGACCCTCAGAGTTGCGTTAGATGTCACTTCTACCCTCTGACACCTCAATATGTCATTATGCCTGGGATGCTGAGTCATTGAAAAGAGTCCTTTGTGTCTTTATGATCTTTATATGATTTTTTAAATCAGGTGTCTCTTTTATTTTGGTCAACAGAGAATAAAACTGAACTGCCCTGGAGCACTTACAGAAGTTAGTAATGGTTAGTATTTCCTTTTTGATACTGCAAAGACCAGTGCATGATTTAACAGGTGTTCATTGTGGGCTGAACACCACTCTAAGCCACTTAGGTACATTGTGTCTTCCATTCCTCACAAAAATCATTAAACAATTACTGTATTCATTTTATAAGTGAAGAAGCAGAGGCTCAAAGAAGTTATAAACTTTGTCCCTATTTAGGACACTAATAGATAATAGAAGCAGAATTTAATTTAAATCTGTGTGATTCCACAGCCCTCTCTCTTTGCCCTGTAGCAACTCTTGCTAGATTATCATTCTTACGTTCATAATCTTCCTTAAAATGAATGCTTTCTACACCTTCCTAGCATTTTTATGTACTAGACTACTTGCCCTAGAAAGAAGTATTTTGTGTTCCTCTTTTCAATATACATGCCATAAAAAAATCATTATATATAGGACAAAGGCCTGTCTTATATTCTATTTATCAGAATGAAAACTGAGGCACAAAGATACAAAACAGCTGATGCAGTGAAAGTAGACACAAGTTCAGCAGGCTTCAGCTTTGCTGTGTCCCAGGGAGGAAGCAAGGACAGCAAAGACAAACAACTCAAGACTAATCCTGACTCTGTCTTGCACGCCTGTGACCTCAGGCGAGTTCTCTAACTTCCCTGAGGCTGTTTCTTCATTTGTAAAATGCAAATAGTGATGTCTGTCTTGTAGAAGTGCTGCATTAGATATAGTGGTACCTCCATTCACGAAGTTCATTCATTCCAAATTCTGGGGAAGATACCCATGATCCTGTTCCTCACCCTTTTCAGGGTTCACGAACAGAAGCAAAAGTTTGCCAAATGCTTCTTTTTGCAAACAGAACTGTTCCCAAACCAAAGCCTTTGTAAGCCAGGGTATAACTGTGCTATGAAATTACTTACCACAGTGCCCCACAAGACCGGTTGCTCATGAAGTCAGTTCTTTCTCTGTGTTATAGTCTAACTTTCTGTAGAAATACACACTCATTTTTCTTTCTTGCCACCCATATGAATTTCTCACTGTAAAAATCTAAAATCGAGTATATGAAGCAAGGTCCATTCAGGTGGCTTTTCTCCTTATTTAAAAGAAGAAAAAAGTAAAAAGTGCTGAGCCAATATTTTTACTATTCAATCATTAAATATTAATCGATGTCAACGCATTTGAGGGAGCTTTTAGCTGTGACAGGTGAGCTGAAAGTAGAAATTCTGATTTAACGAAGCCTCCCGGCCACTTTGGCAAAATGTCAGGGTTCAGGGTGCAGTGCAGAATAATTAACTGATAAACAACCTTATGAAAAAGATTGGTAACTATGAAACTGGAGGGGAAAACAAAGTTTCTCTTTTCTGCTCCAGAACATTTTTTTCTTTGGGATTTTTAAGTCATTTCTGAATCAGTTGTGATTCCGTACCCCCTAAGTCTGAATGCCCTTAACTATTTTGTTTAGACTGGGTTCTGAAATGATTGGGCTGTTGAAATGATGAATCAGGGTGCGCTGCTGGATTTCTCACAGTCTCTGCGAACAATACCCCATATCACACTTACACTGACAGGCTGTATTTTTATATTTGACATGTGAGAGGAACATGGAAAATAACACACTGACAGTACCTTAGATACCAGTCATACATCTCCCTAACACAGATTGATGGGTGGAAAAGAATATTATTTAGTGAACCCTTCTTAAGCTCTCCAAGGAAAATATACAGATCTACCAGTGGATTGATGGGAAACTCATATTAGCATTCCTTATAAGCAGGAAACCGAAAAACAGCCCCAGCCATTTTCACCTATCAAACGGATCCGAAAAAATCTAGTAAAAGCCGATTCAGATCACATACATTGCCCACTGGTAAGTTATGGTTTGCACCTCCCTCATCTAGGACTCACAGCAGATGGAATTTCTCCACTGAGGCCCATTGGTCCTTCTCGATCTCAAACCAAAGGTGAAAGATAAGCCACTGTGAAAATTGAAGCGGAAGCTACAGCTGCTTAAGGGAGCGAACCTGAAACAAACCAAAAATTGAGATGGACCAGTCACGGCCAGCTGAGCTAAACAAGTGAAAAATAAAAACGAAAAAGCAAACCCATAGAGCTGTGGCTGTTTTGTACAAGGAAACGAAGTATAAGAGAAGAGAGGAGGGACAAGTGTCCCCCGCGGTGAGTGCTGTAATGTACTGAAAAGCTTCCCTCCAGGAAAGCAGCATTTATCCCTGCAGTTGCTATAAAGGCTGCCGCTGGCAGCCTTCAGCTGTCCTCCCTCTCCAGAAGCACCTCTCTGCTAAACGGAGCTGTCTCACCCGGCGATAGGCTGCCTTCGGGAGCGCCCCGCATCCAGTCAGTGACTTCTGGTCAAGCCAGCAGTATGAGGGAATCGCTGTGAAGTCATCCATCCAGCTCCACAGCCCTGGGGGTTGGCTGAGACGTTCATGGAGACTCCATCACGACCTGATTTCTTGCCTTCTTCCCTCTCATTACACAGGTTTTAGATTCCTGAGCATTTCCTGGTAAGTCTTCCATGCTAATCTTCATCCCAGGTTTGAAGTTAGAAGCATCCAAGCTGCTGCTATGCCCTTCATTTCCAACTCTCTCAGTGCATCACACAACTTAAATAGCCCCTAAACATTAAGTAACCCCTGTGATCTTATCAGAAATGTATGTTTATATTCAATCAAATAACTTGAAAACCAAAATCACAATCATTCACATTGTAAACCAGAAAATAAACACAGAAAGATAGGCACCATCACTCTCTCTCTCCCTCTCTCCCTCCCCCCTCTCTCTTTCCCTCCCCCCTCTCTTTTTCAAGGGTTTTTCCATTTTTTTTATGTTTTTAATTATATGACTAAACTAAGGGAAAGGCAGGTAAAGGAAAATATCAAAGAATCCCAATGCCAAAGTAGAAATAAATTAAAGGAAATCTTCCTTCTCTTGCAATAATTCAGAAGAGCTGAGAATCAGGGGTTTGGATCATTTGTTCTTAGGATTGCAGAGCACCTTGCATTCTGATTTGAATGGCAAAAAGTGGTATATGAAGACCTTCAACTATCAATTCGCTGATGACAGAGTGGAGGTGAACAACTGGAGACTCCTTCAGTATCTGGCACCATGCCTTCAGCGTTTGGCTCCAACCAAGAGCACTCGTTTCTTTGGAGCCAGGCGGCTTCATCTGTATTCCCTGGTTTTTCTCTTCCCTATTCTCCACTTGCCTCATCTAGAAAGCTCTCCCTTTCTGCTTCTTCTCTCTGCTTTCTCCTCCCTAGTATTCTTACCCATCGTCCTCCTGTTACACTGGACCTTTGCATAGACTGGAGTTTCATTCAGCAGTAGTTGCACTGCATAGATTATTTTCACAGCAAAGCACTGATTTGGATGGAAGCAAAGAGAACTTTTCATTTGTGTGTGAAAACATGATTTGATGGCGAACTAATTTATTCTGTAAAAGTTAATTAAAACAAATTTAACAAGGGAAAGCACAAACAGCAGCAGTTACTCCCTCGGCAGGACTCCCAGGAGTCGGTGAGATGCATTCTGCCGGGACTTTTCTAAAGGTCACATTTGATTTGGCCTCATGATTTTCATAGAACTTGGTTGAGTTTTATATGCTACTAAAACACTTTAAAGTATTTCATGGTTTACTCCAACTGGGGAAAGTTTTGTTAGATTTCCTCTAATGTTTCCCAAAGGAAAGCCTTGATTCTTTACTCATGACTGGAATATTTTGTGGCTTTGGCTATAACTGAGAAAATCAAAGTACTGTACCACTTTTGAAGTGTGCCAGATGCAGACAAGTATATTTTCATATATCTTACATCACATCCCCGATTTTGAGATGACTTTCCCTGACAAAATGAATGAGCAAAGTAGGAGGGAACCTTTAGAAATAAAGACTTGATGCTAAGATCCTTGTGACATTGTAAGTTTCTCAATCTAAGAATTTTGCTGTCATAATGTTTAAAGACTCTTACATCAAAGAGAGCAATGGAGGAGACATAGACTGATGATAGTTGATTGGAGGATGGATGAATAGAAGAATAGGTAATTAGATGAATAATTCCACCTGTGAATCTCAGAGTGCTTGTGTACGCTGGGTTCTCTTCTTTCTGCTAAAATCAGTGTTACTAGCCCTGGCTCAAGGGTAGAAGGTGAGCGCGAAGCATGGAGTGCCAATGAAATTTCATATCCAGCACCACACTTTGCCAGAATGTGTAATGAAAAACATCGGAGAGATTGAATTACCACCTCGTTTTGATGAAAGTGTGCCTCAAAGGCACTGCAAGAAGAGTGCCAGGGGAACTATTTGCTACATATTACTAGAAAATATTTGACTAACACAAAAGATTAAATACTTTTACGTGGAAAACTCTTACACCTGTGACCTAAATTTTGCCATAAACATTTTATTCATCTTTGTTTTATCACATAATACTTCATTTATCCATCTTCCACAGGTGAAGCTTTTTGTTTTTTACACACTTCAAGATAAATTCCAGAAATCAGTACTCTTCTCCATAAGTACTTCAGTAAACATACAATTGGAATTCAGTATTTGTGTCAACTCCTTCTCTTCAATGTAAAAGTGATCAGTCACTGAATTTTGACAATTGCAAACACCTGTGTACCCAAATGTACATTGACATATAGAACATTACTGTCACCTTAGAAAATTTAGCAACAGAGATTAGAGAGTCTTTGGATTAATTTCTTTACCTCTTTGTCCAAAATAGATATGTGTCTGGGGATAGTTTCAAAAGTTTTACCTTTGAACGAAATAATTCACTCTCATAAACTGCTTCAGATTTCAAGCAAATGAAGAGTTGCATTTGCTTTAGCAAGATTCAAACTCAAAATGCACAGTACAGGATGGGGGATTAGATTTATGTGGTTATACCTTATCCGAAGGACCAGTAAGTTGGCAAGCAAGCAGAAGAGAGGAAAAGCAAATTAGAAGCCTAATTTTTATGTGTTTTCATTATTTTAAAAATACATACACATAATTTTTGTCAGCATAGCAGATATCATTTGACTCAATATATAATTTTTTTGACTGGGTGTTACTGGCTATCACTATTACAGAAAAAAGGAATAACTAAGGCTCCATCAGTGAGGTTGTGATGTTGCCAAATCAAATGCAGTGCCAAGCTAATCCCAATCACATGGTACATATCAGCTGAATCCCTTCCAAATGCAAAGCTCCCTCTTAAGTACTTGTATTGACTAATTACTTTCATCAGGATAATTGCACCTAAGGAAAGGGTACAATTATTTCTACAGAGTAGAAGGTTGACATTGTTTAATGAAGAATTAATGCATGTGGTGACAAACTATGTATTTAGAGAGGAAATAGAACAGTTACCAATAATCTGTTTCCAAGAAATAATTTTAAACATTCCTGGTATTCTCTTAAGCATTTATAGTGAAGCTAATAGGCATTTCCACAGCAGACAAGGATGTAGCCTCTGTCTGTGGCAGTGCATGCCAGGGAATGGCCCTCAGCCAGACATTAATGGACCTAGGTCACAGTTGAAAGGAACAGCAGTTGAACTGGGTTTCACTATTGCCCACCCACATCACCACATTTCAAAGTGGCCCTTTCATTCAGCCATTGTACACACAAGTAGTAAGGAAACCTGCAGCATCCTCTGTGGGAAGGACAAATTTTGGAAAATTCTAAATGCAGGAGTACCAATCTTGCATTCTTACATCTGGTAATCTGTGTAACTCCGTTGAAGAAAACTATATGTAATATAACAACCACTGTTAATTCCTATCATTTTGTATGGAAACCCTGTATCCTTTTTATGGGTTCTGCTTTGTGTTGTTTTTGTCTGTGATGTGGATATTTTGCTCATGCTCTTTTTTTACTATTCTCTTTAAAAAGAGAGTATGATAGTTGAAATCTCCAATGCATAAACTGGGACTGAGTGGGGGCACTGATGAATAACAGTCCTACATTTTACTTCTTCATTTATTTATTCAGTCCTATTGATCCAACAGTCATTTTGTAGAAAGTGCTATGCTAATTGCTGTAGAGCAATCCAAAAAGAAATAGGAAAAGACTCTACTATCAAAAGACTACTAATCACAAAAGGGAAGTGCAACTGTCCCTTGAACAAGTCTCCATGGGGGCTGTGGTACAACATGTAGTCCCGTGCCCAAATACTCCTCTGGGGCCTAGGCCCTGACCAAGAACATTCTTCTGACTGGGTTGGGTATAGGTCATCGATAGCTCAAAACTTAGTTCTTCTTCAGAGATTGATTAAAGCTAAAAGGAACCCATCTCACCAAAGACTACCCTTCCACAGGACATCTATATGCAATGCTCAGTAGTGTTGAGGTATAAAGGCTCTTTTCTTCATTAAGACAACTACAAGGAACAGAACAGCTGTAGATCTCACCCCAGGAATCATGTGAATCACCTGTCCTCTGCCCAAGCCTGTGATTCTCACTCACCAGAGACGCTGTCACTCAAAGCCTTCCTTAATAAACCTCCTGAGTGCAGACGTCAAAATACTGGAGTTTGTCCTTTGGGAAGCCAACTTGACAGGTGGTCCATGTGGAAAGTAGTTCTTGGAACACAACTAGAAGGTGCAATTCAGGAACCAGATCTAGCTCCATGAGAACCTCATCACTGGCTCTCACTTATGGTGGCTATAGTGAAATTTTGAAGGCCAGCAGGTGCAATATCACCAATATCCAATGAATATGAGAGTCTGAAGGTTCCTCTTGAGGTAATGAAAAGAGACTTTCATGTCCTCTTGGCTAGAGAAGAGAAACAGCTAACGCTAGGATCAGGAAGAAAGTGAGGGTGAATTCTGAATACCCAGCATATCTGCTATGGTAGGAGCAAGGCCCTGAATGGGATGCAGTGGGAGACTGTGCTTATGATGGGAGTAGGTTAGTGGGTGACTTGGAAAATCTTGAACTCTTATATTCCTTCATTTTCTCTTGCACTCTCTAGCCATTCTTACACGGTCTTCTTTTCCCTCTGGAAGGCCAGACCCTCGCCTCATTTTTTGCTTGTAGGACATGCAGAATCTTCTGCCTTGCAAAACAACAAACAGCCCCCCAAGATCTTTTACCTTTCTTCCTGGCCACCAAATAGCGGCAGCGTAACAGTATAGAACAGCCAAGGACGTTCTGTGCCTCTAAGAGTGGGTACAGACTGCATGTCACAGATGCTTCAGTATCTAGCCAGAGTCCAAAGGTTTAAATAGAATGGAGTCCTGAAGATGTGGCACCAAGAAGAGAAGGCGAGGTTGGAACATCATGAGTTTACCAGTGTGCTAACACACTCCTATGGTACAGGGCCCACATTTACCAAGGGCCCAAGGGACAGGGCAAAGAGACTGTTGGGGTAGCTCTTGGTAACTTGGATGGAGCAATAGCCTATATTTAAATAAGTGAAGGAGGGGAGAGGAAAAAGAAAGAAGGAGGAGTGGAAAAAAAATATATATATATATGCACAGGATAGCTAGGATTATTGTACTATCTGTTGGTTTATTGAAAGAAACAATGTGCAATTGTTTCATCAATGTTGATGCTTATATCTGATTATATGTGCAACCAGTTTGAAGATAACATTATGTAGTGTAACAACCATTGTTAATATCCTATCACCATGTTTTAAAATTCTGTATCATTTTTATTGTTCTCTATGCTGTTTTGTTTACGTATTTGTTTTGTTATATTGGTTTTTTTAAAACATGAAAAACAAAATTTGTATGTATATATAAGGACAGCTAGAATAAGTGTATTGCTGATGTCTGTGGTTTATTCAGAACAATCCATGCTTAAAATATTCTTTTCTCTTGACCAATTTTACATGCTTGAATTTGGTAATTAGAATGACTGATCTGGAAACAATATGCAGTATAAGAACCACTGTTGAACTCCTACCATTTTGTATGGTGAAGCCCTGAGTCATTTCTAATGGTATTTTTAAGTAATTTTTTTGCTTGTTATGGTCTTTGATTGTTTGATCAATCTCACGTTTTTATGTTTAATGGACTGAGCAACTTTGTTGAAGTTAACAGTATGTAATTTAGCAACCACTGTAAATTTCTATCATTTTGTCTTGAGATCATGTATCATTTTTGTTGTTTTTGTGTTGTTTTGATCTTGTCTGCATTGTTGTTTTGTCAGTTTTTTAATTTTTAAAATAGAAAAAAGTAGAGAAGTTACTAAGGGTGTAAGCAGTGATCTAGAGTATATACCACATACAGCTAGACAACTCATAAGTCAATAATACTTCATGCAGGAACCTGAACAACAATCCCTTTACCAAGTAATAAGGAACAGGCCACTGAGAGCTTCCTCAAAAGCTAAGTGACAGACATCCTTGGTAGACTGGAGAACTAAGAGATTCTGCTAAAGAGCTGGGCTCCATGGCAATGATGTGCATGTGAGAATTTGGGTGGCTGCACTTAACTGACAAATGCCAGGTGCACACAATTATCATAAGTGGTAGTAATGCCCAAGTCATAGTCAATGAGGTTGACCTGCAGAAAGCAGTTAGCAAATGTTTTAAATACAGTATTACCAAGATCAAGATAGATGAGTAGCCCATCAAGGTCTCACTCAAATTATACAGTGACAAGAAATCAAAGATGGATGCTCCAGAAGTTGATGTCAGACACAGCAATAAAAACTCAGTCTCTTACCCAATATCCAGACAAGTGCTATTCTCAGACCCAAAATATATAAACTGATGGAAAGACTATACCCCAAGAAGAAAGGGTCCCATGACACTATGGAAAAGTTATTTGGTAATCGTTCCTTGCTGGAATGGATCTCTGGCTATTTAGCTAAATAACAGTATGTTGGACTTATATATATATTAAAGATAGAGAGACAGAGGGAGGGAGGGAGAGGGGAGTCCAATATACCAGCAGCAAGCCCTATTAGACTTGATTTAGTGAAGACCATTTAGTAAATGGAGTTTTAGCCTATATTCTGCTTTCCACAGTCATCTCCTAGTTACTGAATGTAATAACGGGACACACGTACCTGGCAGTTGACAGAAGCTATGTGTTCTGTGGTAAGATCTACTATAATGGGGAAACCAAGCAGAAAGCTGAAAAATATCCCCTTGCCCACCCTCCAGCCATGATTTTCTCCTATGAAACCCAAATGAATCTTGGAAGGTAAGAGTGGGTAACTAAAAATTCAATTCAACAAGTAGTCACAGTTGTAGCTGCAGTGCCAGATATATACTAGATAAATATTTACTAGATCAAATAATGTAGTCTTAGCTATATGGTATCTGGATATTAATTTATCAGATACATTTTTCCAACATTTATCAGGAATGAAGACCAGAAGCAATTTGCATCCCAAAGAAGACATTTATTTTCTTGGCCCCTGCAGTACATCTGTTCTCTTTCTCTACTTTTAACTTCAAATAAAAATTACATGCTCAGGTAAAAGTGGGAATTGCTATCCAACTCCAACTAATTACAGCCATGCAAGAACACAAGCTGGGTCATCCTATTTCTCAAGAGGAGTTGGAAATTTATGTGATGTCCCAGGTTTTAAAAGTTTCAACCTGATTTTTAAGATCGGTTCAAAAGAAGAGAAATATTCACCATGGGCTGGGATACAGATTTTAATCTCTACCCTTAAGAGACATAAGACACTTGAGGAAATGAGCTATGTTATTCTATAGCTTGTGTGCCTTCTCAACCTTGCTGTCGCCTGTCTAAATGGTTAACTGGCCCTAGGTCATTTCCTAGATGGTGATGAGACAGAATTTTTGCAGTACTTCTAAGAGGTTTAGACGAGGGATTCTATACTAAGTGCAAAACATAAATTATACCATTCACTGGGAGCTACACCCCCATCTATATATCCGCAGGTGCCAAATACTTCACTTAATGAGGTAACCATTCCGACAGCCTGAGATGTCCCCAGTAAGCCATCTATGTACATGTTCTATTGCCTCATAAATACTCAACATTATGGAGGGCTGTCCTATTTTTAGTTTTCTCATGGGTTATTCATAAAGAATATTATAGACCGTCTGTGTAATTTCACTAACCTTTCTTCAGATTCCCAAAGTAGTAGATTCCTTTAGATATACCTGTGACTTCTGAAAGCTGTTTCTTTCTCCATTAATTTAGCTGAAATAACCTTGGGTGAGTAACAGGCTGGCACCCTCCAGATGCCATTGTGTGTGTGTGTGTGTGTGTGTGTGTGTGTGTGTGTGTGTGTGTGCACGCGCGCGCCTTGGCTGTCAAAGCAGATACATGGAACTACAACTGGTCTTTAAAATGTGCCCCCAAACTAGGGTAGTAAACTTGAGTATAATTATTCATCTTTCTCATAAATATGAGAATAGTGTTTTTACAGACTCCCAACACATTTACTGGCTTCTGCATGAAAGAAACAATGGTGAATATAAGCCTAAACTGTTAGCCTTTCCTTTCAGGGATCTTAGACCTGCTTCCCAACCCTAATCCTGAGGCAGAACCAAGTGATTCCTTTCTGGTGTTTTCCAAGCGCCTGCAAGAAGATGAGCCCCAGCAACTCACTGGCGTGGAGCTCGGGCGCTTTCTCCCCATTGCTTCCTAACCCCGCCCTTTCTCTGGGCGGATGACGCTTTCTAGATTTTCAATTCGCTTTCACCTAAGTGATTTTGCCCGGTGTTTCTGGCCATCATCTATGTTTTAAGACGAGGGGAGGGGCTGATTATAGCTTTTCACGGATAAGAAAATCAAAGATCTGATGTAAAAGGTGAAGGGAGGTGAAACAAAGGGAGATCGCAGCTGGGTTTCCTTTGCTATTTATGACGGTCTGTCCTACCCGAGATGTGGCTTCAGATTAAATATTTCATCCTGGAGGCTGTACTTTGCTCTGCCAGGAACGTTCTTGTCTTCCTGAGGCCAGCTGTCTTCTCATCAGTCACTCATCAAACACCATGTATGCAAGGAAGACCTGCCCAACTAGTGCATCTAATGTTTCTGCCCATACATCAGCCACTTGACCATGCCATGCCCTCTCCCTGATCACTGTGCAGTTGTCTGCTACACTCACTTCCTCAGGTACTTGTTTCAATCTCCGCATAGCACAGGAGAAGGTATCTTCCGTGAGAGCCGTGACTGTGTTCCTCTAGTTCATTCCTAGGTCTCTGGTGCTTAAAATAGTGCAGGACACTGAGAAAGCATTAAAGTTCTTTTAATAAATTCAGTACTTCTTAATAATTCAGTTTACTAAACACTGTTAATCTAGAAAACAAAACCTTAATCCACAGAAAAGATTTTGTACTGACAGTCAAACAGTGCTAACAGATGCATGGTTCTGGTGGGACTCCCCACTAGCTGAAGGTGATCATGGCTTCCAAAAGTGGCTTTGGAGGGCAGTAACTTACTGAGGTCCCCTATGTTATCTTTGTTAGTGCCTAATTTAAAGCTTCCTGCTATATTCTCATGTCCAGCCAACCAGTTCTCTTCCTAAATTAATGTCCAATTAATCTTTGTTAACGAAGCCTAAATATTTCTTCACAGTAATAATTACTAACAATGTTCATTTGTCAACACGGAAAAAATAGTTTCATGAGAAGTATTGACTCAAATATCCCATTCTTTCTTGGACTATGACTCAAAGGTGTTTTAATTCCTGTATCTCAGAGATCTGAGTACAGAAAACCCAATGTTTTCCTGGGTTTCTTATCCTCCTATTTCTAGCCACCTGCAGGAAGTGTTTATGTGATTCTTGTAATTATGCTCAGCATACTTCTTCATCGTTCACTCATCTAGCCACACTTTGCAGATCACCTCTTGCATCTTAAAATTATTTAGTTTCCCATAGCTATAGAAGATAAGACACAACTCTAAAATGTGTGCTAAAAACAGGAAAGGATGTCAGGCTATGTGAGTCACTGTTGCTCTTGGAATCTACAAAAGTCTTCTACTGGAAACTACTGATTCCTTCTCTTTCCTGTTTCCTTCTTTTTTTTTCTAGATTTGTTTTTGTTTAGCCTTGTTTTGTTACCTCTTAAGGTAGGAAATTAGACCTTTGATTTGTTTTCCTTTTTTCAATATAAGCACTAGTTCCTTCTAACTAGAACTTTAGTTTCCTCTTACAAACTTTGGCGAGTTATGTTTCCATTCAGTTAAAGTACATTCTAACTTCCTTCATGACTTCTGCCTTTATTTACAAGTTAGGTAGCAAAGTATGGTTAAGTTTTTAAGTATTGTAAGATTTTTTATGCATCTTTTTATTATTGAGTTCTAGCTGAATTTCATTGTGCCCAGATTTCAGTTCTTTTGAATTAGCCGAGGTCTGTTTTGTGGCTGAGGGTAGAGGTTATGTTGGTGAACGGCCCATGTGTGCTTTCAAAGGATGTGTAGTGTGCTGCTGAATGAACTGTGTCATGCATACTCCACATGGTGCACGCACATAAAGCTGGAAAACGTCATTGCCTTCGAAATTACTATTGGTGCTCTGTCCACTTCTAATAACTCAAGGCAGCATATTTAGAATACCAAACTGAAACTGATTGTCAATGTTAGATCAAATCTACCATCTTGACATGTATTTTCCCTGTATCTCATTCTTTGTGTCTTTTCTCCCCTTTGTGCTTCCTATCAGTTTAGTCATGGTTTATGCTTCTGTTTTCTATTTGGGCTATTAGTTCTACATTCTGGTCTTGTGCTTTAGGCCTATTATATAGTTATAAGTACATCTTTAACCTATCACAGTACAACCTCAAATCCTATGTTACTAAGTATGATGTAAAAATTACCAAGTATATTTTAATTTTCATTCCATCCTCTGCATTATTATTATCAAATATTTCATTTCTAAGTGCATTAGAAACCCTATAGTATGTTGCTAAATTTGACTTAGGTAGCAAGTTCCCTCGTAAAGAAATTTGAATGAAATAATATTAACATGTGTCCACATATTTGCCTTTTTTGCCTTATTTTTTTTCCTTTGTAGAGATCCAAGTTTCTTCCAGTATTTTCTTTCGGCCTGCAGAACTCCCTCTGACATTTCTTATGGTACATGTTATTTGTTTTCCTATAAAAGTTTTTTGTATCTTTATTGGGGGATGATATGCTTCCTACATAGAGCTCTAATAGCAGTGTTTTCTTACAGCAATTTAAAGATGTTCTATTGCACTCTGGCATATACTGCTTCCCTTAAAAATGAATAATAATTCTCATCATTTCCCCCTTTATATAACAAGTCTTTATTCTGTCGCTGCTCAGATTTTCTTTTATAGGAAGTTAGAAAATGTCCCTGCATTGGTAGGAGTAATACCATTAAAATATATTACTGTACATATAAATTTAATGTAATCTTTGTTAAAATACTAAAAGCATTCTTCACAGAACTAAAAAAGCCATAAAATTTATTTGAAACCAGAGACCTACAATAGCCAAAGCAATATTAAGCAATAAGAGAAATGTGGGCAACATTGTAATTCCTGATTTCAAATACACTACAAAGTGATAGTAACAAAACCAGCATCATGCTGGCACAGAAATAGGCATGTGAACCAAAGGAGTAGAACAGATGCAGAACCAACTCCTTGTACTTTTATCCACCTGAGTTTTTACAAAGAGGACAAAATCATGTGCTGGAGAAAAAACAGCACCTTTTCACAGATGGCTCTGGGAAAACTCATCATGTGTGTGCAGGAAAATGATGTTGAACCCACATCTCTGAACCTGGAACTGGGTCAAATAGAAATGAACCAAAATCCATATTTAAAGACAGAAAATTTCAAACTGCTAGAAGATAACATAAAGGATCACTTGAAGTCATGGGCATAGACAGGGACTTCCCAAACAGAACTGCAATACCCCAAGAAATAATACCAACAATAAACAAATGGGGCTATAAAATATTGAAAAGCCTCTTCACAGCAAAGGAAATTATCAGAGTGAAGATACAACCTACAGAATGGGGAAAATATTTGCCAGATACACTTCTGATAGAAGACTAACATCTAGAATATACCAAGTACTAAAATTATCAATACTCTGAAAGAAAAACCAACAACTGCACTAAAAGATGGGTGAAGGACCTGAGTAGGCTCTTCTCGAAACAAGAAGTACAAATTGCTAGTAAATACATGCAGAAATGTCTACCATCATTAGCTGTTAGGCAATGCAAACCTAAACAATTCTGAAATTTCATCTAACTCCAGGCAGAATGTTATCAAGAACTCAAAAGAAAAAATGAAAATGCCGGTGAGAATTTGGAGAAAAAGAAACCTTCCACAGTGTTGGAGGGAATGTAAACTAGTGCAACTAATATAGAAATCAGTATGGAGTTTTTTTTAAAAAACCTAAAAATTGAAAATCAATGAGACCCAGCTATACTTCTAGATATACTCCCCAAAGAGTTAAAGACATCATACTACAGTGAAACACTTACACCCATGTTTAGAGCTATGCGGTTCACAATAGCTAAACTCTGGAAAAATCTTGATGCCTATCAGTGAAAGAAATAATAAAGAAAAAATATATATATATATAATAAAATATGTGATGGATATTATATATATATATATATGTATATATTTTTTAAATTTGTATAGGATTCTGATACATAATATGTTTATTTTAGATGAATATATATAACCCAGGTCATTTTATCCCCTTCTCCCTTTACCTACACTACACTCTCCTTCCTTTCCCAGATTCCCTCTCCCATTTCCAAAACGTCTAACTTCCCATTTTCTACAATCTTGCCTTTATTTTGTTCTTTAAATTACTTATATTTTGAATTTCTCATGTAAGATGAACAATGTAGCATTTAACTTTTCATGTCGGTTTATTTTACTTAACATTATAGTCTCAAGAGCCATCCATTTTCCTATAAATGACTTGAACGTATACTTTTCATGTTTGAGTAATACTCTATGGTGTACATATCACATTTTCTTTATTCATTCATCTGTTGATGGGCATCTAGACTGTTTGCAAAATTTAGCTGATAAGAATTGTGCTGCTATAAATATGATTATGCTGTACATGCATTACTATAATTGGAGTTTTTCTCTATCAGAAAGATATCCAGGAGAAATGTAGCTTGGTCAAATAGAATTATTATTTTTAGCTTTTTGAAAAATATCTGGGCTGGTTTTCATAGTGATTGTACTAGTTTGCATTCGCACCAACAATGTAGAATTCTTGTTATGGTTTATATATTGTGTTAACTTGGGGAGTCTAGAGGTTTCGCTGAGTGACTCAGCAGGAAGCCAAGGTGCTTACTTTGTACATAACCTGAGCCTGTGGAAGAGGAGGGCATGGAAACTGTGCTAGAGCTGCAAGCCCCCTGGATGGGGATAGGTTGTTTACAAGGTGAGGGAGAAAAAGAGGCTGCTTGTAGCCATTCCTCCCTTTTGCTGGTTATTTTGCTATGCTCTGCTGCCATGAACATTCGCCCTCTGCCATGTGCTACTCTGCCTCTGAACCAGCCAAGTATGGACTGAAACCTTCACAAACTGTAAGCTAAATAAACCTTTCCTTCCTTCATTTTGGGTGTTAGGTATTTTGTCTCAGCAACAAGAGAAAAGTAACCAAGATAATTCTTTTGTCCCAGATCCTTGCCAGTATTTTGGGGGATGGGAAAGTGACATTTTAGAGTAAAACAAATTCTCAGTGTTGTGTTCATTTGAATTTCACTAATATCCACAAATGCTGAACATTCTTTCACCTACTTATTGGCAATTTTTACATCCTATTTGAGAAGTCTTTATTTTAATTGAGCATTTCTGCATTGAGTCTTTTGTTTCTTGAGGTCTTATTCTTTTGAGTTCTTTATATAGTCTAGATATTAGTCCTCTATCAGCGGAAGAGGTAGTCAGAAAAAGTTTTTCCTGTCCTGTAGGTTGCCTCTTCATGGAGTTGATATTTTCCTTTGCTGTGCTGCAACTTTTCGATTTGCTATAGCTCCATCTATTGATTTTTGCAATCATTTCTTGTGCAGTTTGTTTACTGTGCAGCAAGGTCATTACTTATACCTGTATCTTGAAGTGTTTTACCAATTTTGTTTTCCAGCACACTTGGTGTATCTGTTTTTATGTCTAGATCTCGGGTCCTTTTTGATTTGATTTCAGTGCAGGTAAGAGATATGGATATGACTACATTCTTTTGCGTATGGATGATCAGATTTCCCAGTACTAAAAAGATCTAGATCTGTGATCCATTTTGTCTTTTCTGACATTTTTAGCATCTTTGTAAAAAATGAGATAGGTTAACATGATGTTCTCAGGCTGCATCCATTTTCCCACACCTTGCTGTTTTTGTTACTGTAGTTTTGTAATATGATTTGAAATCTAGGATTGTAAGCTTCAGGATTTATTCGTTTTTCTTAAAACTGCTTTGGCTGGGGCTGGGGATATAGCTCAGTGGAATAAGCACTTGCCTAGCAAGTGCAGGGTCCTGAGTTCGATCCCCAGTACCGCAAAAAAAAAAAAAAAAAAAAAAAAAAACTGCTTTGGCTATTTTGGGTCACTTTTAATTCCACATATATTTTATGATTGATTTTCTATTTCTTTGACGATGAATGGTACTCGATTGAAATTGAATTAAATGTATATATCATTTTGGTAATACTTCATTTGGATGATATTAATTCTTCCTAATCAAGAAGAAAGAATATCTTTCCAATTTGTGGTGTTCACTTCCATCTCTTTCTTTAGGATAATGTAGTTCAATAAAGAAATCTTTCACCTCCTAAGTTAGGGGGAGCTGTAGGTATTTACTTGGGCCTATGGGAAGAGAACTACAATGAGTGGAATTATTTTCCTGATTCCTTTCTTGATAGGTTCTTTGCCAGTGTACAGAAGGGCTGTTGGTTTTTTATGTTGATTGGTAGCATATCAATTGGCTGAATTTGTTTATTCACTCTGAGTCCTGTAATGGATTTTTTGTTTTATTTATTTATCTTTTTCTTTTTCACTTTAAAGATAAAAGAATAAAAATGTATTAATAGATGCTGTTATGGTTGATACATTTTGTCAACTTGGGGAGTATAGAGGTCTGGCTGAGTGATTCAGCAGGTAGCCAAGTTGCTTACTTTGTATACATCCTGAGCCTGTGGAAGAGGAGGGCATGGACATGGTGCGAGAACTACACGCCCCCTGGGTGGGGGTAGGCTGTTTACAATGTAAGGGAAGAGAAGACGCTATTGGCAGCCATTCCTCCCTTTTGCTAGTTGTTTTTGCTGTGCTCTGCTGCCATGAACATTCACCCTCTGCCATGTGCCACTCTGCCTCTGAACCAAGCAAGTATGGACTGAAACCTTCACAAACTGTAAGCTGAATAAACCTTTCCTTTCTTCATTTTGGGCATTGGGTATTTTGTCTCAGCAATGACGAAAAAGGAACCAAGACAGATGCAGAGACATTTACAAAAATAAAACACACACAATAAAGCAATACAGAATTTCAGACAAGGTGACAGGAAATGAACAATGGTGGTTATATCACATATTGATATCTTCATAATAATTACTCAGATAAATAAATATAGGCATGTAAGATTGATCAATTCAACATTAACTGTTCCCTTCAATAAAGTAATAGAAGTCAGTAGTACAACTATGTTATCTACCCTGTGTACACATATGTACATATTTTTCCCTTCTTTTCTCCTTTCCCTCATCCCTGTTCTTTCATTTTGAGCAGTTTCTTTCCCTTTCACAATATTTATTGTATGTTTTAGACTTTGTTCACTCAGATTCTTACACTAGTGAGACAATATGGTGTTTACACATGCAGGTCTAATTTATTTCACTGATGAGTATGGTCTCTAGTTGTTTATTTACCTACAATAGCCTCGAGTTTATCTTTCTTTATAGCTGAGTACTATTCCACTATATAAGAATATCACAACTTTTTTATTCATTCCTCATTGTATGAGCATTTCGATTGCTTCCATGTTTTAGGTATTACAAATTGTGCTGCTAGAAACATGGGTGCATGTATAAATCTGTGATATGATGTTTTCTATTCTTCTGGAAAAAAACTCAGAAGGGAAATAGCTGGGTTGAATACGACCTCCAAATCTAGTTTATCAAAGAATCTACAAACTGATTTGCAAAATGTTTTCACCAGTCTACACTCTCAGCAACAGTGGAGAAGGATTCCTTTTACTTCACAGCCCTTCCAGCATTTTTTATTGGTTGATTTCTTGGGTTGTTTTTTTTTTTTTTTTTTTGCTGTGCTCTGCTGCTGTGAACATTTGCTCTCTGCCATGTGCCACTCTCCTTCAGAACCAGCCAAGTATGGACTGAAACCTCCACGAACTGGATAAAAATGTGGCTGTGGGAGTCTTCCGGGAAGATGGCGACCAGGTGAGCAGCAGAGGGAATCTCTCCCAGAGACTGATCCTTTGCGCGCGGCTGCCTGGTCCGTGGATGCAAAATTCCAACTGACCGGGCTGCTCTCCGCGGCCTGAGCATTAAAGGGCCGGCGGACAAGCCATGCGGCGAGAAGTGGGCGGATCCTGAGAACTGGGCACCCGAGGGATCGGTGCTGCGCTTGGGCCGCAGTTCGGTTCAAATCGCGTACAGCTGAGAGAGCGAGTGCGGAGGGAAGAACGGCTTCAGCTCCTGAACCCGACCGGCTCAGAGGCGGCTGTAACCAGGATTTGTTGGAGGCAACAGAGCAGAGGAAACTCAGACAACGCGCTACTGGGACAGACTGCTCCAATCTGGGCAGTGGTCCGGGATCCCGCTCAGAACCCCACCCCCGCAGCCGGCGCTGCCCGAACTGGAGCAACAGTGATCGGTGGGATTTCTAAGTCAGGAAAAAGCTCCATCCAGAGAGATACACCTGAACAGCATTCCTATCTGCACGATCAAAGGGTGAGTTAAGTGGGTGCTCTAACCGGTTTTTCCTGAATCGGGAAGAAGCTCAGCCCAGCGAGTGACATCAAAGCAGCTTTAAGGACTGCGGGATCTCCCGGGTGGGAAGAGCTGGCTAGGGGCCCCAATGGGATTTGTGAGGGGGGAAGGAGCTCCACCCAGGGAGGAACACCAAAGTGGCCAGTCTGGAAGACTACTGGGGGGGCGAGCTGCTTATTCGCCCGGGCCAGGTCATGGGGTAGGGAGTAGAAGTGGAAATCTCAGCAGACAGCTTAAGGGACATTCTCCCAAACAGAAGGAATCATTGGAGCAGCCTCTGCAGCAGACCTTTGCCTGCTGAACTGCCTGGGGAATTTATAGCTCCGCATTTTGAATCTGACACCCAAAAATGGGAAAACAGGGGAACAAAACACAGTCTCAAAACTCAACCCCACCCAGAACAAGTTTTGAATGTGAAGATACAGGGGAACCAGGAAGCCTCATAACTTCAAGTTATGAAACGATTGCATCCAAAATGAAACAACTCCAACAGGCCATGAAAGAGCTTAAAGCAGAAATAACCCACATACCTGCAATGATTTCTCAGACAAAAAGCGAGCTGAAAACAATGATGGAAGAAATGTTCCGGACACATAGAGAAAATATAGACAAAAGACTAGAAGAAAATAGGAAACAAGTGGAAACGTTACAAGAGCAATTTAGGAATGAATTACCAAGAATGAAACAGGTCTAAAGAGAATGCCAGGATTTGAAAACTAACGCTGAAAGCATGCAAAACTGTTTAAATGAAACCGAAGATAGAATTTCAGAACTTGAAGACAGCATGGCAGCTTAAGAGCGTGAAAGGAAGAATCTCATCATATCATCAAAGACACAAGAAAAGTCAATCCAACAGCTGTAAGATGAGGCAAAACGTAACAATATTCGAATTATAGGAGTGTGTGAAACAGCAGGAGATCTCACAAACGATATAAAAAGAACATTTGATGAAATAATAGCAGAAAATTTGCCAAACAAGGTAAAAGGTACTGAAGTTCAGTTAAGCGAAGCATATAGAAACCCAATGATCCATAACCCAAAGAAAAACACACACAGGCATATAATAGTCAAGATCCAAGATATCCAGCAAAAGAACACAATATTAAAAGCTGCTAGAGAAATGAAACAGAACACCTATAAAGGAAAGTCCATCAGAATCACAGCAGACTTCTTAACGGAAACCATGAAATCAAGAAGAGCTTGGAGCGAGATACTACAGATTCTGAGACAAAACAACTTCCAACCCAGACTGATGTATCCTGAGAAATTATCCCTCAAATTCAATGGAGAAATAAAATATTTCCACGACAAAGAACAACTGAAGAACTTCATGAGTGCCAAACCAGCATTCGAAAAAGCACTAAAAGGTATTCTAGACAGAGAAAAAAGAGACCACAATCCCAAGCACAGCTATAGAAATAACTCCCTAAACAGAACAAATAATTAAACAGTCAGCAAAAGAAGGAAAACTTCAAGTAAATAACATGACTAGAATAAGCCAACATATAACCATTATAACCATTAATGTAAATGGCCTCAACTCAAAAGTCAAAAGGAAAAGATTGGAAGACTGAATTAAGGAACACAATCCAAAGATATACTCTATACAGGAAACACATTTTACTCAAAAAGAAATCCACAGGTTGAAAGTTAAAGGTTGGAAAACAATTCTCCATGCAACAGGCCCCCAGAAAAAAGCAGGGGTAGCTATTATGTTTGCAAACAATGTAAACTTCAAACCAAAAACAATCAAAAGAGATAAAGAAGGCCACTACATACTAGTTAGGGGAAAGCTACAAGAG
>PVLD010024274.1:0-25781 GCA_004027595.1 Dinomys branickii
TCCTTGTCTTGTTCCTGACTTTAAAGTGAAAGTTTTCAGTTTATGTCCATTTAGTATGATGTTGGCTGTTGGTTTGTTGTAGATGGCTTTGATCAGATTGAGGTAGAGGCCGTCTATTCCTATTTTTTCTAAGGTTTTTAACATAAATATATGTTGGACTTTGTCGAAAGCCTTCTCTGCATCTATTGAGATAATCATGCATTTTTCTTCTGAGTTAGAAAGAACAGACTTTGTGTATCCCTGACCTACGCATCAGCATTTAAACATTAGTACTTATCTCTTAGTATTACTGTTTCCCTCTTATACTAAAAGTAACAAATGAAAATATAGATATGTTTGTATGATTGTGACATTAACTCTCTAAAAGCAATGTTTTCTTTTAAAACTGTTAAAGGAAATTGAGATAAGAAAAATCACTGGGTTTTTGCAGGCCTTATCTTTTAATTTCTGATGATACAAAATTTAATTGAAATAAATTAGTTTTTTAAAATTCAGTAATACATTCACACTGGGATCATGAAAAAGAACATTCAAAAACTTCAGCATAGTTTTAAAAATTCTTACCTTGTTGCTATTGTGAAAAATGTCATCTCTGGAAGAATAAATATCATATATGTTGAAGCCTGTAGCGCTAATCATACTTCATGGTACCACAGTAGAGCCTGACAGCACAGAAGATGCTCTCCTGTCTGTGGATTATGTCACTGGGCGACACGGGCCTCGTGGCATGAGTGTGATCAAGGGCGGGAAGTGCAAGTGTAAAAGGACAGACCTGACTGTTGCTGTCTCCGGAGGGAGGCACATCACAGACACCCCCTCCCCACGGGTACTTCCTTCTAAATGTTGTATTTTAACTGAGCAAAGCATTTCAGCACTATCACAAAATGCAGAAAGATAACATCTGTTTCACCGTGTAGCTTCTATCTGGTTTGCAAGTTTTAACGTATTTCTGAATATGGCATCTTTTCTCCATTCTGATACTACACTTGTGACTGAGATCACTAGATGTGATATTTTAGAAGCGCCTTTTCCTTTCTTCCTCCCTTCATCCTTTCCTTCCTTCCTTTTTGTAAAACGGAGAGTGAAATGGAAAGCCCCTGTTCTCATGATCACTGGAGTAATACTAACAGTCTTAAATAATTCACTGTTCTCAATCTCTACAATATCTGGTCAGTTTTCAAAAACCATTGCAATCACTCCTCATTTTTTATAAACAATCATTTTGAATGGGGTGTAAAACAAATAAGAGATATCTCAAATCAAATATGTGCTGTTTCTAGAAAAGTCTTTGTAATGTTGTCTAGATCTGAAATTAAACATTTACTCCCATGTCAGTATCGCACCTCATGCGGCCCCAAAATCCTTATCCCGTTCCTTCTCTTCTGGTAGTTTTGACTTGAGAAAATTAGCGTCACCACATCATGGAGCTCTAAGAACTATTTTGAGGTGGGTAATAAAATTGCTGGTAAGAATTTATTGTAGTTAACACTGGAAAAATGCAAAGCTTCCTCCAGAAAACAATTGTGAAAAACTGCTTGTGATGGTAAGGACTGGCATTATTTTGCCATCAGATATGATAACACTGATGTACAAAAAGAAACCGTCCAGACAGAGAACACTGGGTTCGTAAAAAGTGGGGTACGCTGAGGAAGAATAGCAAAACAGAAAAGAAAAATACAGTAAAAAATAAAAGAAAGAAAAGAAATGAGGTTGGATGAGAACCGAACTTTTTCCTAGCCACACCGCTTTCCACTTCCGTCCGTGATTTATACTTCGTGTCGGGGATGAAGGGGGGAGGGAGGGGAGGAGGAGAAGGGGAAGCGAAGCAGCTGTGGAGGGTCACACACGGGCACCGCTCAGCACGACGGGTGCCCTGCAAATGCGTCCTGGTGAACATTTAAAATTTAAGTTTTCTAACAGGACTACACTGCAGAGTACAAGTGGTTGTTTCGAATGGTGAAGCTGGATGCATAAATTGAAATATAAATTTTATTTGTAGTATCAATTTCAAACAAGTATTACTGTATATAATGTAAATAAGTGAGTTAATAGCAGATACAGGTAGTATTATCAATAGTGTTAACTAGGCCACAGAGAGTTTTCTAACTAATACAATAAATATTTGGGTATAGACTGGTGGCAACATGGTAAATATAATCTGTTTGTAGTGTTTTCTAAGTAGCCTTATTTTACTAAGAGACATTTTGGTGTGAACCACTGGAAAGGAGCAATGGTTAAGAGTGACAATGCTGTGGACAGACTTTCATTTCGGGAATACAGTGACACTGGTAGTTTGTCGAGGCTAGAGAAAAATGTTTCTACACCATTTGAAGGATGGAAACCTAGGAATGTAAGGGAGTGGAAATATTTTTAGAAATAAAAGTTTAGCCCTTTAGCCTGGATGTAAAGTTTGTTTCTGTTGTTTAAAAATTCAACAAAAAGGGTCGGTTTTGTGACAGACCCTGTACTAGGCACTGAGGATCTGGTAAAAGAAAAATTACCCCCACCACCCTAATGCTTAAAATCCAAGCAGGATGAAAATGACAGTGCTTTTCATAAATCATGCATATGGCGGAGATGGTGTGTCACAGGACATTCTAATTCAGTTCTGTAGCTGGCGGTAGTTGGCTTATGGCGCTTGGATGTCAGGTACAGTAGCTGTGGTTCAAAGGCTAGAAAGCAGAGCAGCAGAGAAGGGACTTGAGCAGTCCGGGAAAGTGAGACTTCAGGTATTTGTCAGGGAAAGCCTCACTGGAAAGAACATGAAATGTGTTCAGGGGATTTTTGAGCAGACACCTAAAGCAGGTTTGTGGTGAGACATGTGAGTTCTTGGGGAAGAACTGTTACGAGCTGATGAAACCGGAAGCCGAAGATCCTGAGGCTGGTGTGGTCTGGCAGAGCCAGAGGAAGCCAGGATTTCTCCTCGGCTGGAGTGGAGAGGGCAGAGGGCTATCAGTAGAGTCCATCCCATAACCGGTGGAGAGATCAGAAAACTCAGGGCGCCACGGGCATTTCTAAGAACTGTGGCTTTTCATGCTGAGTGAAATAAGAAAAGTAGAGAAATAACAACGTGGCTTTAATTTAGAAATGATCATTTTGGTTACTAGTCTATGGAGTGATAGGGGCAAGAGCAAGACACACTTATGTGCTATTTTTACAATAATAAAGAGAGAAGTTGTCTTAGAACACAAAGTTAGCGATAAAAAATGAACTTCTGAAATTATATACATATATATGTAAACTCGATGACCTTTTGAATGTTGAGTTTCAGAAAAAAAGAAAATCAAGAATCACATTGCTTTTGGCTTGAGCAAGGGAAAGGACCTCTTTGGCATTTATTGAGGTAAGAAACTACAGGAAAAGCTCTAAATTAAGAATCATAACCCTGATAAAATGCCAGGAGATGTCGACGTACTCTGAACGTGTCGTTTGGGTACTAACTAGGCTTCCGTGTAAAATGCCAAATACACAGCTGGCTGTGTGATTCTAGATTTCAGAATAGTTTTACAAACTATGAGACTGCATTAAAAATTCCAGGCAACTACACACATCTTGGAAAATCAGTGCTTGGAAGCAGTGTGTTCTTTGTGGTGACTGACCTCGGGGCCTTTGGCCTTTTAGATGTTGTGAAGAGGGGCTGGGGATATAGCTCAGTGGAATAAGCGCCTGCCTAGCAGGCGCAGGGTCCTGAGTTCGATCCCCAGTACCGCCATAGATGTTGTGAAGAGCCTTGATGGGTAAAGGTGTTGTGAGGATTAGACAAGGTGGGAGAGGATGGTGATGGAGAGTGCGGTATATGAAAAATCCTTAATGGCGAAGTGTGGCATATACTGATCAGGGTGAGAAAATTTGAAATAGTTGGGGGGGGATTATTGAAAGAGAGCAAACCAGGGAGCAGGCAACCCAGCCCAGTGACACCGTAACGCATGCAAGTATCAGCATCACAAAAACTGTGACAACTGTGTCCAAAAAGTGACGTGTTTCCCCAGAATAAAGTCTCCGTAGAGAGTGGCCCCAGGGGTCTGTAGATCCACAAAGAGGAGCTGTTAGAGCACAGTATAAAGGCATTGGATTGAAACTTTAAAAATTTCTAGAAGTAGAAGTAGCCACAAAGAACAGAAAGGACTTTCATCTCTTCAGTGGTGTGAGGGACTAGGGGAGAAAATCAGGGAACACCTAGAGGGTTTCGAGATGAGCAGTATTCCCAGGGCGACAGAGGACTGACTTCAGTGAGAGAACAGTCCTAAAAGCTGCCTGGAGCTGTGAATGTGAAGGACGCATCGGAGAAGTGGGTGAGGGTGTAAGGAATTCGGCTGTGAACTGCAGAGAGAGAGAGAGGACAAGCTGATGAAGTGAGAAGTTGGGCCAGTGATGCTCAGGAAAGAGACCGCAGAATTCTGTCAGGGCGGCCGTCTGGGTAACTTAGCAGGGATATGAGCACAGTGTCACCTCCAGCATTCCCAAATGCCTTTTATCTGAAATGTACTTTGCCTCTTTACATCTACACAAACGTTGTCTGCCTTATAGTTAAGTGTCCCATCTTCTTTGTGGAGTATATTTTGGCTTCCATTCATGAAGTAACATCTTCTCCTAATTTTTCATTTGACATACAATATTATACTTACTATTGATATTGTAATTAGATGCATGTATATAATGTGTAATGATTATATCAAAGGAACTAGCATTTCCACATCTTCAAATATTATTATTTCTACTTGGGAATTTACAAATTCTTCTCTAACTATCTGTTTCGCTCTTGGTAGGACACACACAATTAAACCCCACACATCTGAGTATGTCATTCATGTATATGCTTATTCAAACATTGTACAGCTTGCTTCAAGCCTGTATTAGGAAATGGTAAGCAAGCTTCTGACTTCCTGCAGTTAATGTGAGTGCATTCTCCTGTCTGTATTCTCTCCATTATTATTGTACATTGCAGGTGATAAAAGTTGTCTTTCTCTGTTTTTCTATATCCTGGGTATCACTTAAATGTTATAGTCCTATAAAAATACTAATCATTCCATAACTATGTTATGAATAGATTGAACGGATAATGCTTTATATTTCTCCTTAAATAAATATAAACACATTTAAATACAAATGTCATTGATCATTAACAAATCAATCTTTAACTGTCTCAATTTTATCTAATTATTTTAGTGCCATAAAAGAAAAATATGCTGCATACTGTAAATTTTTATTACTCTTTAGATGGCTGCTGCTGTCTTGAATAGTAGACATTAGAAAATGCTTATAGAATAGAAATAATGTGAAGGAATCTTTGATTCAGGAAGAGAGTTGAGTAGGAAAAATGACATAGAAAAAATGAAGTTTGTGAATTTAAAAATACTCAAAGGCAAACAAAAATGGCAGATTTTTGTCTTTACAGTTGTCTTTACTAATTTCTTGTTAAAGAATTGATGTGCTAATTTTTTAGAAAAACACCTGAACAAAGACACCTTTAAAAATACATGATCTGACAATTATGTGTGACGTTGGATTCTGATGTTTCCTAACCACAGAGATGATGAACCAGAAATTTAAAAAAATGTCTCCCAGATTTATACAACAGTAACGAAATGTATTTGGGAATATTTCTTAATTTTCTTACAATTTTTCTTGTAAATGGAAGTGGAAAATAACGAAGAGTATATGAGGATATCTTTAAAATATATAGGATTATTTACTTTTCCTTCAGGATTCACACACTCATAGGAACACACACACACACACACACACACACACACGGACCAATACCAAATTATGGTAAGGAAAAGGAAACCTATTAGCTCTAGACGAGCAAGGTAGGAACGGACAAATGGAGAAGTGAATTACATCAGGTTTGTAAATTCAATCTCAGCTTCTAAACATGCTTGTTATTTCCAGAAAAAAGCTGAATGTCCACCGTCCCAGTCCTCAGAACTGAAGTTTTGGTCGCGAGTGACTCCTTAGAGCCATCAAAGTCAACTTACTTATCTCCAAGACAAATGCTGTAAAAACAAACTAAAAGATAAATAGGATCAGATATTATGGATGAGGAAATTCTGTTCACAGAGGATTGAGTAGAGATGTGCTTGACTACCCTTTCCGGAACATATGGCATATGATCCCTCTCCAATGACCCACAAATTTTAGTAACAACAGGGAACAAGTATTAATAGCTTTAAATTTTTTCATGTGCTTGAAATGCAACGAGCTTCATATAAGTGATCTTATTTGAATTCCACATTTTCCTGTGGTATAGACAGGAGTGCACATCCTGAGAAAAGATAACTGATTCTTTCTAAATATTGAAAGATTGTTTTGAAGGTTATTCAACTAGTAAGTGGCAAATGTGAGCCAAATTTCTGAGTCCTTCATCTAGTGCCATATATGCTAATTGCCTTCATACCTAGGCGGATACAGACTTTGCAAACCATAGAACCTATTTTATCACACTCATGCCTCTCAGATTTGGTAAATTATCACACAACAAATCAGCTTTAAGCAGATATTTATAAATTAATTATTTGCAAGTTGTGATCACATGCTTTTAGAAAAGTTTAAATTGCCCACGCATCCTCTATACATCTGCCTTTAAGTTATTACCTGCTGAATTGGCATGAGGTAAATGTAAATGAAAACATATTTTAAGTATAAAATAATAGTTTCCATACCCTTATATGCATAAGTAATAGAAAATATTACATGTGGAATAAGATATGTGTATTTCCAAAGGTGGAGTTCTCAGAAATATTTACGACTGTGATCTTTTTTCCAATAAATGGCAAGTGTTACAGTTACAACTACTATATTTTTCTTAGATGTGTTTCATATTCCTCAAAATAATAAGGTTGTTTTGGTCCACAATCTGGACTGGGGAATGTGGTCTACTGAGCCTCACAGTAATGCCAGCATCCTCATTAAACTCTCCATGGGCTACTTAGTGTGCATTGCGAATGTTATGCTAGTATTAAGGGCCTGTGACCTATGTTTTCTGTGTGAAATAAGCAGCTTAGGTAGTTATAAAAAAGTTTACTTAAACTCTCCCAAGGCAACATCTATGTAAACCTTTAAAATGGTAAAACAGTTCAGGGAGCCAAAGTTGGTACTTTCATAGAATGTTTAAAGTAAGACATGAATATCTTAGTGAACTGAGTTGCTCATTCATCTGAAGTTTGTGACTTGATTTGAAACCATTTATCTAGTTAGAAGGTATAGCTTAGTTTATTTCTGTTACACAATTGCAGCAAATATGTATTAGTGATTCTCAGTTTCAATAATCCTATATAGCTAGAATGGTAACACAAGGTGAAAATCACTAGAGATCATTAATAACATCAGGGTGAACATCCTCTTTTTACTAAAACATAATCATTTACTTTTCAGCAGTCTCAGAATTATATGTTCCCAAATATTTTCCCATAAGCAACGTGAAGACCTTTGCCGAAGCCTCATGAAACAAAGAAAGAAGGTAATAAATATTAACAGAGCAGTTTACATGGCTCTGGGGCTGAATTTATGCTGCAATAACACAGGTACACTCTCCAAATTGCTAGCAAGGGGGAAGAAATAGGCTTTATTAATGTCTACAATTTTAAACCCTGCTCTAGATTTTACTCAGGAAAGTATTACTTAAAATCATTGGATTGTGTAGCGCTGTTTTCCTTTAGTTTCTGTCTTGCACCTTATTCCTCTTACTCTTTCATTTTTAAAATTTGGAGGTTAAGCAGCTAGCTCTTTCATGGCATAGCACAATAAAAAGGAAATTACATTAAAAAGTGAAGGTATCAATCCTATTACTGTGCTGCCATAACAATGAAGAATTCTGTAAAATGAAATTATCTTTTGCGTATCCCAGAAGGGAGTAAAATGTGCTTTTTGTCAGAATGATGCTTTTTGAGCACAAGGACTTTGTATTATTTGCTGCAACATACTAAAACCCAGGGGTAGTGTCTGGTATGAGTTGGGTGCTTATGAAAAGCTTTTGAATGAATTAGTGGATAATTGTAATAAATTCACTTTAATTATGTTTATATGATACAGAAGTACAAGACTGCAATATTTGCTTTACATTTTCACAAGATGCTGTATCAGCACAACAAATTCAGCATTTCTAAAATCTAACTTATTGTCCTCCACAACAGCTTTGTAACCCTTAATCTCTGTCCCAATGAGTATTATCTTACATTCCTTTCACAGTTTGGATAAAATCTGAATCATATTTTATTTTATATCATCTTCCATTTATACTCTTAAAAGAACAATGCCTATTTCACCTCTACCATATTTTTTTCCGTTTACCCATCTACTTTCTAATCCTATTACCACTGCTCTATTTGTATTTTTCAGCATAGTTCATCTGAATTAGTGTAAGAATGTCTTGGTTGATCCTTTTGCCCTCAATTTCTGTTATTCAAAAAAATCTCAGATGATAAGAATTTTCTGTTGTGTCAGTTTGGATTACATTGTGCTGAATACAGTGGAATAGGTGAGCAATCATAAAGCAGGCAGAAGAGGTCTACATTTTTTCATACTACAACTTGTAAGATCCTAGAAGAGAGGTACACTGGGACAAACATGGCTGGGGGCACTAAAGACTTTCCATGTTGCTGCTCTATGACTGCTCATGTGCCCTTGTAATTCAAGACAGTTACTTGTGATACGCCCAACATGACTGTATAGAAAGCATTAGGGAGTGAGAAGGGAGATGTGCACACACCACTGGGAATAACTTCTCCCATGAATCACACACATACCTTCTTGCACCATCGGTCAGAACATAAGCACATGACCACACTGCACTGCAGAATTTGGA
This sequence comes from Dinomys branickii, assembly GCA_004027595.1. Taxonomy (NCBI): domain Eukaryota; kingdom Metazoa; phylum Chordata; class Mammalia; order Rodentia; family Dinomyidae; genus Dinomys; species Dinomys branickii. The sequence goes on from PVLD010024274.1 coordinate 8,804, forward strand.
ATATGTAGAAAGAGCAGTTATTGTATGTTGCAATCTTCCAACTCAAATTATATAGACATTTCTTCTTTAATCTTCATAATATACCCTATACAGTATATGTTAGTATCTCTTGTTTCAAAAGGTGGAACAGATATTCTTGGAGAGGTTAAAGAGCTGTATAACTTCGTTGTTTTCTGCCAACATTTGATACTTCCTACCTCTCTGTACTCCCGCATGCACTGCGGTGCTGCTCCTGTTGTGGCCAAGGTGAGTTCTCATACTTTGTAGTTGCTAAATAAAAGCTTGTTAAGGGGCTACCTAACTGACTAAAAGTGGGAAGTAGAGTGTAGTTGTGTCTAAGAACCTCATAGTTTTAAACAAGTATCTGACAGTAAATAGTTGTCAGAATACTTACCTGTTTTCTCAAACAACATTGTTGTGAAAGGAATATATTTACCTCAAATCTTTCAACTGCTAAATCAGAATCTGAGAGATTCAGGATATGGAGGAGTGAAGAATAAGGAAGAGTTGTTCAAAACATACTTTATTTAGGAAATATCAACAAAAATTTTATCAAACATTTTTTAAAATTTTTGAGCAGTTGCATAATTTGACCTTGTATATAAATTGGACCAAAATATTCCAATTGAAAGAAGAATTAAGTAAGGAAGCATGACTGAAAAATCTCATGGCTCAAATACATTAATTATTTGGAATAATCAGAACTTTGGGATTCCTGTTTCATCACGAATAATAGAATCATCAAAACCCTGGGAGAAAACGTATTCTGTTTTGGCAACAGTCATCCAAATAAATTACATATTTTTTGGTATCATGCATTTTTCCAAACCACAAAGTATACATTAGTGCATGCTATTTTCTTATTTTAAAAAGAAAAGAACAGAAACAAATAAACACAGAGACATAAAGAGACAACATAAAAACAATAGGATATTAACAGTGGTTATTTTACATTGCATCACCTTCAAAATGGTGGCACGTATAACCAGATACAGGCATGCAAGATTGATCAAACAATTACACATTAAGAGTTAATTTCAATGAACCAGCAGATAGTAGTCAAATAGTAGTAGTTATGATTTCTTGAGGATAGCCATTCTTTCTGGTGTGAGATGGAATTGCAATGTTGTTTTAATTTGCATTTCTTGAATGGCTAATGATGTTGAATATTTTTTCATGTATTTGTTCACCATTTGCATTTCTTTATCAGAGAAGTGTGTGTTCATCTCAGATGCCCGCTTTAGGATTGGGTATTTTAATTTGGGGGTACTAATTTTTTAAATTCTTTTATTCTAGATAGAAGCCTTTTACCCAATTTGTGAGTTTGCTTTTTACTTGGTGATTTCTTTTGATGTACAAAACTTTTCAGTGAGATGAGATTCCAGCTGTTGATTTTTTGAAGTACTTCTGAGGTTGTTTTTTGTTTATGAACTCTCTGCCTACCCCTATGTCTTCATGCTTTTTGCCTAATTTCTCTTCCAGTAGATTTAGTGTTTCTGTTTTACGATGTAGATCTTCTATCCATTTTGACTTTAGTCTGGCGCACAGTGATAGAAATGTTTCTAGTTTTAGCTGTTGACATGTAGAGAGCCAGGTTTTCCAGCACCATTTATTAAAGAGGCTGTCTTTCTTCCAGCGAACAAGTTCAGTCTCTTTGTCAAAGAGAAGGTGCCTGCGTATGGCTGTGACTGTGGCTGTGATTTCTAGTCTGTTCTATTGATTCTCAGGCCTGTTTTTTTGCCAATATCATGTTGATTTTATCACAGTAGCTTGGTAGTGTAATTTCAAGTCAGGGATTGTGATGCCTCCTGCTTTGCCTTTGTTGCTTAGGATTGCTTTTGCTATTCTGGATCTCTTCTGCTTCCCGATGAATTTCAGGAATGTTTTCTCTAGATCTGTGAGGTATGCTAGTAGCTATTTTGATGCAGATTGTATTGAATCTGTGTAGCAGTTTTGGGTGTATGTCCATTTCACAATGTTGGTTTTTTCCTATCCAGGAACAAAGAATATCCTTCCATTTTCTGAAATCCCCTTTGATCTACTTTTACAGAGTACTGTAATTTCACTATATAGATCTTTTACTTCTTTTGTTAGATTGGTCCCTAAGTATTTCAGTTTTTTGAATGCAAGTATGAAAGGTATGATTTCCTTAATTTCTCTCTCAGTGCATTTGTTGTTTGTGTATAGGAATGCTATTAATTTTTGAATGTTGACTTTGTATCCAGCTATGCTACTGAATTTGTTTATTAATTCTAGGAGTCTTTTGGTGGAGATTTTACGCATCTTCTATGTGGAGTATCATGTCATTTGTGAGTAATGATAATTTCACTTCTTCCTTTCCTATCCTTATTCCTTTTATTTCTCTCTCTTGTCTAATTGCTTGGGCTAATGTTTCCAGAACTGTGTTGAATAGTAGTGGTGACAGTGGACATCCTTGTCTTGTTCCTGATTTTAAAGTGAATGCTTTCAGTTTTTTCTATTTAGTATGCTGTTACTGTTGGTTTGTCATAGATGGCTTTGATCAGATTGAGGTAAAACCCAACTATTCCAATTTTCTTTAGGTTTTTTTTTTTTTTATCATGAATGGGTTTTGGACTTTGTCAAAATTTTTTCTGAATCTATTGAGATGATCATGTGTTTTTTAGCTTTAGTTTTGTTGATATGATGTATTACTTTGATTGATTTGCATGTATTGAAACATCCCTGCATCCTTGGGATAAATCCCACTTTTTCATGGTGTATAATCTTCATGATGATTTGCTAAATTGTGCTTACTAGTATTTTATTGAGTATCTCTGCATCTATATTCATTAGGGAGATTGGTCTGTAGTTCTCTTTCTTGGTTGGGTCTTTCTCTGGTTTTGGTTTAAGTATAATACTTGCATCCAGAAAGGCACTAGGGAGAATTGCTTCCCTTTGTATTTCACTGAAGATTTTGAGAAATATTGGCATTAAATCTTCTTTGAATTTCTTGTAGAATTAAGCTGTAAATCCATCAAGATCTGAGCTTTTCTTTGTTGGTAAGTCTTTAATCACATTTTTTATTTCATTAATTGATAGTGCATTATTCAGAATTGTTATATCTACTTGATTCAGTTTTTGTAATTCATACATATCTAGGAATATGTCCATTTCCTTTGTGTTTTCCCCTCTATGGGAGTAAAGATTTTCAAAGTAGTTATTGATGATCTTCTGAATTTCTATAGGGTTTGTAGTGATTTCATCTTTTTCATTCCTTGTTGCATGAATTTGTGGTTTTTCTTTCCTTTTTTGATAAGTTTGGCTAGGATTTTATCAATTTTATTTATTCTTTCAAAAAAATAACTCTTTTATTCATTAATTCTTTGTATTGATTTCTTCATCTCAATTGCATTATTTTCTGCCCTAATCTTCATAATTTTCTGCCTTCTTTGGGCTTTGGGCTTGACTTGTTCTTTTTTTCCTAGAAGTTTTAGGTGCAACACTAGACTATTTCAATATTTTCATTCTATTTTATTGATTTCTGAGTTTACCATATAAATTTCCCTCTAAGGATTGCTTTCATTGCATCCCACAGATTCTGGTAAGTTGTGTTTACATTTTCATTTGATTATATATATTGTTTAATTTCTTCTTTAATTTCATATGTGACCCACTGGTTTTTCAGGAGGCTGTTATTTAATTTCCATGTGTTTAGGGAACTTTTTTGGTTCCTTTTGTCATTAATGTCCAATTAAATTGCACTATGGTCAGATAATATTTGTGGGATTATTTCAAATAGTTTGTATTGAGTTAAGCATATTGTGTGGGCTAGTATGTGGCCTATTTTAGAGAACATCCCATGTGCAGTTGAGAAGAATGTGTATTCTGATGTTTTGGTGTGAAACACTCTGTAAAGGTCTACTAAGTCCATTTGCACACAAGCTTGGTTTAATCCTGTTATTTCTTTGCCAATTTTTTTGTCCAGTTGATCTATCCTTTTGTGTCAATGGGGTGTTAGGTCTCCTATTACAACTGTGTTTTTGAATAATTGGTTTTTCATATCTATTAAGATTTGTCTTATATAGTTAGGTGCTCCCATATTTGGTGCATACATATTTATGATTGTTATCACTTCCTCTTGATGTTTTCCCTTAACAAGTATGTAGTGACCTTCTTTATCTGTTTTGATCACTTGGTTTGAAGTTCACTTTGTCTGCAAACAGAATATCTACCCCTGCTTTTTTCTAGGGTCTTGTCACATGGAGAATTGTTTTCCATTTTTTGACTCTCAGTCTATGAATTTCCTTTTAAATGTGTTTCATGTATATAGCGTATTGTTGGATTTTGTTTCTTGATCCACTCTGCCAATCTGTTTCATTTGATTGATGAATTGAGACCACGTTACACTGATGGTTATAAGTGATATGTTTTGGCTTATCTTTATCATGTTATTTTCCTGCTGTTGGTGTCCTACTTTTTTCCTTGAAAAATTGGAAAAATTTAATTGCTTGTTCTGTTGTTTAATTGCTTGCTCTGCTTGCTGATTCCTTTCTATTGTTATTCTTGAAATTGTGGTCTTTTTATCTCTTTGTAGAATATCTTTTAGTAATCTTTGTAAGGTTTGTTTTATGATCATGAAGTTCTGTTGTTTGTTATCATGAAACTATTTTATTTATCGATTAAATTTGAAAGATAGTTTTGCTGTTACATCAATCTGGGTTGCAAGTGGTTTTCTTTCAGTACCTGAAATACTTCACTCTAAGCTCTTCTTCACTTGATGGTTTTTGTTGAGAAATCTGCCATGATTCAGATGGACTTTGTAGGTGATCTATTTCTTTTCTCTAACAGCTTTTAATATTCTGTTCTATTGCTGAATTTTTGGGATCTTGGTTATTATATGTCTGGGTTTAGATTTATTTTGGTTATGGCTAATTGAAATTCTACATGTGTCACTTACCTGTATATCAGATTCTTTTTCCATGCTTGGGAAATTTTCTGCTATTACGTCTGCAAATAATGTTTTTATGTCATTTTCATTTCCTCCTGCTGTTTCACTGACACCTATTAGTCTACATTTTTTTCTTTGTGTCATCTTGTAGCTGTTTATTGAGATTTCCTGGTTCCTTGTTATTTTTAAGAGATCTTTCCTTTCATGATCATTAGCTGCAATGATGTTTTCAAGATGTGGAAGTCTATCTTCAGCTTCATTCAAGTGATTTTGCTACCCTTCGGTGGAAGTTTTAATTTCCTGGATATCTCTTTGAATCTATTTCATGTATTCTAGCTCTTTCCTATATTGTTCATGTGATGTTTCCATCGTTTTTCTATGCCCCTCTATTTCTTTAATCTATGTGCTCTTTAGATGTGCTCAGTAATTCTTTCATTATTGCTGTCATTTCTTTTTTTACCTGAGAGTATTTCTGATCTGATATCTTCTATGGCCTTATGCAGTTGTTTCTTTATTTTAATCGTTATCATTTCAGAAATTTCAGGTGCGTGACTTCCACGCTCTTTTCTGTTGATGTCTCCTGGAGTTGTTCTGGGTGGGGTGGAGATCTGAGATTGCATTTTTCTTCTTTGTCTTGCCATTTTCTGATGCAAGAGGTTGAACACCGAGACTCTCCCTTCCCAGGCGGCTTACTGAAGGTTCCAAGCCCCCTGTGTGTCCTGGGTTTCACACTTGGCCCACAATTTGTTAGGAGGTGGGGCGACAGGTCCAGGATCCCCAGGCAGTTGAGGGGGCGTACCTGACTATGCCAGGGATCAGATGCATCTCATGATGGTGCAGGAGGTAGGGAACCAGTCTGGGATTTCCAGGCAGTTGACAGAGCACACCTCACTCTCCTGGGTGTCAGTTGCATCTAGTGATGGTGGTGGGAGGTGGGGTGCAGATTTGGGATCCCCAGGCAGTTCCTGAGTGCACCTGGCTCTCCCAGGACTCAGACACATCTGCAGTGGTGATTGCACTATTTTTCTTCTCAATATGTACATGTTATCTGTCCAAGATAGATTTTACCTAAAATTAGTTATTCTTCAGTCCATGTTCCTAGCATTGTTGAAAACCACTTTGCCCATCCGAAAGGAATCATTTTTAAATCTTCTTTACCAATTAGCAGCTTGCTTTTCTTTGACCAGAAGGAATGCTGCATTACTGAATTTACAGTCATATTTTTTCATATAAAGGAGATAATTGGTAACACTTAAGGGCACAGGAAATTAAACAGCATGGCTGAATACCCAAGCTGCTTAATTTACTACAAATCATTAATGCACAGCACTACTGTAATTGGTAGATCTTAAAACTATAAAGTTGTGGCATTTAGAATAGTGGTTTCTTTGCTAAAGTGATCATTCATTCCTCTGTGTATTTGACTTTATATTTAATTGGAAGTAGTGTGTCCTTTGTAATATAACTACTTATATTTGCATATTTAATAATTCATTCTCTTAATTTTTTCAACAAATATTTATTAGTGAGTCCTATATTATTTTGCACAATTTTAAGACCACCATTTTAAGAAAATTTTAAAAAACAAAAAAGGTATATTTTCTATTATAGCAGGGGTGTTAAGAGAAGAGGTAGGAACATTTTAATTGCACAATATGATAAATAGAATTAAAAAAGATTTGATAAAATAGTAGGGTAAGAGAAAATGAATATCTACCTGTTCTTGAAAATTCTAAAACAGTTTAATTAAACAGATAAAGTGCATTGACATTAAGTGTAAATGAATACTTTCCAGAAGGAGGATTTGGTAAAAGCATTTCCAGTCATAATGCTTTGGATTCTTAAGTAGCAGCCAAATACAACCAGAATGCAGAGCATGCAAAAGTAGGGTAGACTTTATGTAGACCCTGATTTGTTCACCTTATATAGCTCTTGTGAACCACTGGCTATCAGAATAACCAAGTGTTTACTATCACAGAATGCTGCCCCTCGATGCTGTCACTCTTATGGAAATACCCTGATTCCTGTCATAGTCCGTGGTCCTGCAGTGGCTTCTTCACAGCCATTATGGTTCTTCAGTATTACCACAGTGGCCCTCTCACTATTTTCAGAAGAAATACCAAATTGTGCCCTGTGATTCTGAGTCCTGGCCTCAAATTAGGAATTGCACTCTCCCTTAACTAACTGTGTTCTTTTTTCCAACTACAGTTTGACTTCTATATTAATTGGAGAAATGCTGTAAAAATTTCTTCTTTTTTCCTTGCAAGCTTTTGTGGCAGTGCATAAAAATAAGGCTTGAAGGGAATTTGCATGAGGCAAGCAGTATTCAAATCAAAATACTTATTTCAAGCAAGTCAGATAAATTTTCTGTGTAGGATGAGGCCATTTGCTATCAGGCGTGTTTGCATTTTTAGAGTTCTATTCTCAGATTCTTCCCTCGTTTATATTTTGCTTTCTCTGATTTCACTATATGTACTGACATCATAAAAGCAGCCCTCTACAAAAGCACTCACTGCAGTGGGATTACACAGAGAGTAAATATTTAACATATGCATGTCTGTGAGTTTGCAGGTAAGTACACACCAGTAAACCATCACCGTCCTGAGCGTGATTGACACAATATCCCGGAACTCTCCTTTACTAGCATTATGGTGTGCGTCCTCTGAGTCAGTGTTTCTCTTTTCTGCTTCTGCTCTGCTAGCTGCACATCATCACTTGCTGGGCGCCTTCTTCACCCTTTCTGTTTGTCTCGCTGATCTCTCCCTGGGAGGCGGGTGGTATATTGAAAATCAGACAGGCCTTGGTTTTGATGTTTACTCTGCCACTTTCTTTGTGGCTTATAAAAGCCATTACTTCTCTGATCTCCAATTTCCTACCTTATAAAGGGTGAACCGTGATCCCACTTTGTATGGGTTTTGTAAACTCTTAATAGAATGTAACTGTTTGCCGGGATCACATCTGCCTGAATCCCAGCATTCTGGGAGGCTCAGCCAGCACAACCACAAGTGCTTGAGCCCAGCTGGACAAGACACTGTCCAAAAAGAGTCTAGGATGTCACTCAGGAGGGTTCTGTCCCCAGCATATGTAACACAAGGCTGCCATCAATAGTGAGGCTCTTGTATTTGAAATCATGATTATTGTTCGAAGCTTCCCAAGTTGCCATTGAAAAATCTACCATTTTCATATTTTCCAAGAATAATTCCTTTACAATTTGACTAAAATCTAGCTTTTCATTTATATCACCCAGGTTTCTGATAGGAAAATAGAAAGAACACTGGAGATTTCAGAAAGAAAACAAAACAAGGAAAACACTATAAATCTGACCGTGGGAACATAGTGTACCAGACTGGAAGAGTGAAAGGAAGCACAGAGGGACCCACAGCCAGAAGCAGTTGCCTCCGCCAGGGGACAGACTGTGTTTCTTGGAGCCAAGAATCTTGGAGGAAGAACCAAACAAGCTGAAACTCCGACTTCTGAGGGCTGCTGCCAGCTGCTACACGAGAGTCTGCAGTGAGATGCCTCCGAGCAGTGAAGCCTGCGAGGCTGCTATGAATTGTCTGCAGATTGCTGTTAGTGACTTCCATGGCCAGAAACTAACAGAATGTGAGCAAGCGAGAGAGCCCTCAGCCCAGCAGCAAGTGGCATAGTGTCACATCGGTGATTTAAAGTCAGGCATGGGGGTGCACCCCGTAATCCCAGCGCTCAGGAGGCGGAGGGAGGAGGATCACTGCAAGATAGAGGCCAGCCTGGGCTACAACGTGAGTTCAAGGCCAGCCTGAATTGTATGAGGAAACCAGTGTCAGAAAACCAAAAATGCAAACAAACAAACAAACAAACAAAAAGAATAAGCAGATGAGTGATTTCAAGTTGAGGGACAATAGGTTAAGAATAATCAAAGCTCTGGCTGTTTAGCAATGATAAGACAGCAATTATAAAATTGTGCTTCTGCTTAACACAGTGCAACTATCCTGTGGTATATAAGAAATTTCCCGCATTCCTTATATAAAGGAGACATGATGTCACAAATGTCATGGGATTTCCCCTGGGATTTTCTAAAAGATACCATGTGGTAAGAAGAGTTGAAAACTCTGTGAGAAGGTCCTCAGCCTACATGGGAGAAGGCTAGAAGTTCACAGACCAGAAAAACAATTCTCTGGAGGAACTTTATAAATTAGAGGGTGGGCTGGGGTACTTTGGGTCCAGACCCGAATGAAGAGGAGTCACTTATAAAACGTTCCTGAATATCAGATCTGCTCCTGCAAACTTGTGCTTGGCCTTCTAGCCGCAGCGCAGAGATCACACTGCGCTTCCGAAGGACGCAACGCTAAGAGCTCCTCTGGGCAGAGTGAATGCGATAGAAACGCCCTCTTTTGAGCTTCCTTGAAAGACTCTACTCGCTAAACAGTAAAAGAGAGAAGGGCTTCGTGATTTATGCGTAACGAATGAAGGATTTATTTCCAAGGATTAATGAGTCAATATTGAGATTTGATTTTAGGTAATTTGACACATGAACTACTCTGGAAACCAGAAGTAGTAAGGCTATCTGTATAATATACATTCAATGGCTGAAGAAATTTCCACTGATGACCTTTACCCACAGAACTGAATTTGTAGGAAAGCAAAAGCAGCCTATTACTAAAAGACACAGGATGGAGTTCTTGCTGTCCAGTGCACAGCCTACATCAGTGATTCTAAGAGAGAAGATAAAATAGAACCTGTGAATGAGCTGCATACTAAGGCAAATTAGTAAATATCAAAAGAAACTAAATGTGGATACAGCTTTATCTGTATAAGGAAATGTAGAAATGTAGAAATCTCTTAATACCTTCTGTGGATGGTCATCAAAGATTTTTGTAAGACTTAAGGATCAATAAAATGCTTTAAATCAAATAAATAGTTTAAATGACATATTTCTGACTGAAATGTTATCTTAACTGACTCAATATGTGGGCTGGAGAAATAAGGATTTTAAAATAAGTTTGATAATTTAAATGCAAAATAGTTTTTTCTTTGGGGATAGAAAAAAAGTTTTTATTTCATGTATGAAATACTTTATGATTATTCATTTAGTTCTTTCATTTGCAATGATAGATTTTAATTGACATCAAAAGTAATTAAGTTAATCATTCTGGGGAGATTTTTAATATGCTGGATAAATGAAGAGATAATGAACCCCATTCCTCTCTTTGCCTATAAAATAATAGTTGTGAAGAATGGAACATTCAGTCCTAGAGAGACAAACTTCCACTCTAGCACCTCTAAACAAGCACTTTAATATCCCTGATTATAGGACACCACTTGTAAATTGGGGAGTGGGAGGCAGTGGGGTGGTTTGGTTAATGAAAACTTGGGCCATTCTACTGAAGTTATCAATATCAAATGAAATTAGGGAGACAAGAAAGGAGAAAAGAAGGAAGGAAGGAAGGAAGGAAGGAAGGAGAGAGTGAAGAAGGGACAAAGTGAATTATTCAAAAATAGGAAATATCACTCTAAGTGGGTACATTTATCTAACAGGAATGAAATAATTGGTCCACTTAAAATTGTAAATTTTAAAACAATGATCAATCTGTCATAGTATACTAGGAGAAAAGTTTTCAAAACAGGTAAAACTAAATTATTACTTCTCTTTAAAATTGTGTAAAAGATCTTTAAAAGGATTACACTTCTTTCTTTTTCAAATAAATGTCAAATACTGTCAAATAAATGACAATACCTTAAGTAAAATGAAATTTGAACAACAAAAATAAGTCAAAACCTAAACTTTATTCTGTTAAAAAATACAAATGACAATAAAAAAGATAGTTATTCATCATGAAAGTAACTTAAAACTTTAGGTTAGTGAATGATGCTCATTAGAATAGAATAATACAGTTTGTTGAAGACATGATGTGGTGTGAGTGTATCGTCCTCCAATCCACTTGCTGAAATTCTAGCCTTTAATGTGATGACACTATAAGGTGATGCTTTGGAGCATGAGTAGGTCAAGGCAGAGTCCTCATAGTTCTAGTGAAGGTGACGATAAACAGGTGCCGGTGAGAGAGGTTTTCCCTTCTGTCATGTGAGGAAATGTTGCGTGTCAGCCCAAATGCCAGCCATGCACAGACCCCGCATTGCCTTCACTGTGCACTTCTCGAACCCTAAAGGATGAGAAGTTCTTTCGCTTGTGAAAAAGTTGGCTTATGGAATTTTGTTATAGCAGCTCTAACAAAATAATCTGATAGGCACTTAGTAGGAATTACTTTAATAAAGTAAACTGCACAAAAGAACAGACCAAAAGTATGAAATGTAAAGGAAAATAGGCAGCCTATTGTAATATTTATTTTTCCCTGATAGATAAGATTAAAATTAATGCCGGGCTCAAAGAATAATTTTATTTAATTGTTTATTTTTATTTATTTTTCCCTGCTAGATAAGATTAAAATTAATGCCTGGCTCAAAGAATAATTTTATTTAATTGTTTATTTTAAATAAAAATATTTTTTCAATTTCAATACGTATTGCAAATAAATATTTTGGAAAAAGTTAAATAGCTTTAGGGAAGAAAATCAAATATATTTAAGATTGTCCTTGTGAGGGCCTATGTAGTGGTGCCAAACCAAAAGGAAAAGAAAACTGAGATGGTGAACCACTTAATTTTGGGGACATGTGGGAACAAAGATATAAACCTACAAATGTAATTTTGATAGCGTCTTTCAGAAGATACACCATGCTAAAGAAATACTTGCTAAAGAAAAATTATTGAAATATGGGATTGCTGCTGTGGCTTATGTAAATCCAAAAAGACCTCAGAGATTTAAAATCATTGGTGTAAATTTAAGTTTGTATATGGTGAAAGCTTTGGGGTATCCTAGGCAAGAGTTTCTGCCATCGACCAACTTGCCACCTCAGGACAAATTAAACAAGATCTGCAACACTTTTCCTTTAGTATAATTGGAAACACATTTCTGGATGAGGGTAGGGAGGTCACATTTATTATACAGGGAAGGCTGAGGAAGTAGATAGTGAAGGGTGAACAGAAGAATGAAACATCAATGACAAGGGTCTGACAATTTTGAACATAAACTCAGCTGTGTATTTTGATGGAGGCAAATGTCATTGCACACACTTGAAGATATAGAGGGACAATCTAGCCCCCAGGTTTCCTGAAGCCTGCTGTGCAGACGAGGAGATTTCAGCACACGGGAGTTTCATTCTTAGCTCTGGATTTATCATGCAAGGCAGTCCTTGTAGGCCAGGGACAGCAATGCTTGGAAAGACTTATGTCCCTGGCATGGCTTGTGTGAATAAAAAAGAGAATGACTATAAATTAATATTTTAATTTTAATTTTATTTGCAAAGAACTAAAAGTTTATTAGCATTTTCAAGGTCTGCAGATTTCAACCTGGGAAGTGGACAGATCTTTGTCATTCTACGTGTCACTCTGTTAGAAACTCTTTGTATTTTGAGAAACACACAAATGTCTGTCTACATATTTATTTATATCAAACGTATTGGAGTAAGATGACCAGTGAGCTCATGATTTTCTCAATGTCTTTAGTGTTTTCAGAAACTAAATTTGATTTAGTTATTTCCTTTTGAATTCCATAAAGTCATAAAATATCTACTAAGAAGATGAGGTTAGACATCAACCTTCATTTCAAGTTGTTCTGACAGTGGCCCCTCCTCGCCTCTTCTTATGACAGCATTTGTCAACAAAGTTCAGTAATACACTTTGGGAGGTGGTGAAGAAATTTACATTGTGATTCCTTTTTCTAGATCAAACTTCAAAAGATAATTTGCATAAGCCTTCCTTCTGATAAAGTGAAGTGCTTTCTGAGCAGCGGACAAATATCTGTCAGTAATGATAACAGAGTTTTGGTATCAATGTAGGAACTAGAGAAATAATGAAGTATTTATATTCTTTCTTTACCTTAGCAAAAAAGCCAGATGTTGTTCCAGAAACTTTATTCACACAGAGTACTAGGATTTTTCAAGTCCAATTTAGTAGTTAAAAAAAAAAAAAAAATTTGAAGAGGTTGACAGTCTTTGAAATTTCAAAAAAGAGCTCTAAAAATAGGCAGGATTTTGAGGTGTTATCAGAAGTACATTTTGCACTGGACCTAAGAAGCACCTAGATTGTAAAAAATCAGTAGTTCCATATTAATGCTCACTGGAGGAAAATGGAAAAGTTGCTAACTTCTGTGATAATTCACTTTAAAGTTATAGAGGAAAGTTCAGAGATATTCAAGTACATGACATTATTATGCACAGACATAGCTGCATCTTTTCTTCACTGATCAAAGCTACTGGCAATTTTAGCTATTCCCAGGATAATTTAACATCGGGTGTTACTTTTTTTGTTGGATAGTAGAGTTACCAGTGCAGTAGAACACTGCAGTGAGAATATTTTTGGAGAAATCAAAGAATAAAGTTTCAGGCTGTTCAAGTTTTTTAATTTTTAGAAATTTCACATATTTTTGCATACTTATAAGGTTGTTCATTTTATTTCTTTTTGGCTTTCTGGTTCACTGACAAGAAAACTGACAAATGGGCTCAATCCGTGTACAGCCGAGAGAGCGATTGCGGCGGAACGGACCCTCCCAGCTCCTGAACCCGATCGGCTCGGAGGCGGCTGTAACCAGGATTTGTTGGAGGCGGCGGAGCAGAGTAAACTCAGAGAACGCGCTACTGGGACAGACTGCGCCAATCTGGGCAGTGGTCCGGGATCCCGCTCAGAGCCCCTCCCCCGCAGCCGGCGCTGCGCGAAAGGTGGCAGCTGTGGTCGGCGGCTCCTGCGAGAAAGCCGAGGAGGTGGAAAAGCACCAGGGAGCGCCAGGATCTCCTGCCAGCACGGATCTCGGAACGGGAGAGCCGAGTGAACACCGCAGCAGGATTTCTGATTTGGGAAGAAGCTCCATCCAGGGAGATACATCTGAATGGCATTCCTGTCTGCACGATACCAGGGTCAGTTGATTGGGCGCCCTGACCGGTTTTTTCTGAGTCGGGAAGAAGCTCCGCCCAGCGAGGGACATCCAAGCAGCTTTAATGACTGCAGGATCCCCGGGTTGGAAGAGCTGGCTGGGTGCCCCGATGGGATTTGTGAGGGGGGGAGGAGCTCCACCCAGAGAGGAACACCTGAGTGGCCTGCCTGAAAGGTCCCTGGGGCAGTGAGCTGTTTATGCACCCCAGCCAGGTCTCGGAGTAGGGAGTAGAAGCGGAAATTTCAGCAGACAGCTTAAGGGACATTCTCCCAAAGAGAAGGAATCATTGGAGCAGCCTCTGCAGCAGACCTTTGCCTGCTGAACTGCCTGGGGAATTTATAGCTCCACATTTTGAATCTGATACCCAAAAATGGGAAAGCAGAGGAACAAAACGCAGTCTCAAAACTCAACCCCACCCAGAACAAGTTTTGAATGCGAGGATACAGGGAAACCAGGAAATCACATTCCTGCAAGTTATGAAACGATTGCATCCGAAATGAAACAGCTCCAACAGGCCATAAAAGAGCTTAAAGCAGAAATAAGCTACATACCTGCAATGATCTCTCAGACAAAAAACGAGCTGAAAACAATGATGGAAGAAATGTTCCGTACACATAGAGAAGAAACAGACAAAAGACTAGAAGAAAATAGGAGACAAATGGAAACGTTACAAGAGCAATTTAGGAATGAATTACCAAGAATGAAACAGGTCCAAAGAGAATGCCAGGATTTGAAAACTTACACTGAAAGCATGCAAAACTGCTTAAATGAAACCGAAGATAGAATTTCAGAATTTGAAGACAGCATGGCAGCTTATGAGCATGAAAGGAAGAATCTCATGATATCATCAAAGACACAAGAAAAGTCAATCCAACAGCTGCAAGATGAGGCAAAACGTAACAATATTCGAAATATAGGAGTGTGTGAAACAGCAGGAGACCTCACAAACGATATAAAAAGAATAATTGCTGAAATAATAGCAGAAAATTTCCCAAACAAGGTAAAAGATACTGAAGTTCAGTTAATCAAGGCATATAGAACCCCAATGATCCATAATCCAAAGAAAAACACACACAGGCATGTAATAGTCAAGATCCCAGATATCCAGCAAAAGAACACAATATTAAAAGCTGCTAGAGAAATGAAACAGATCACCTATAAAGGAAAGCCCATCAGAATCACAGCAGACTTCTCAACGGAAACCATGAAATCAAGAAGAGCTTGGAGCAAGATATTAGAGATTCTGAGACAAAACAACTTCCAACCCAGACTGATGTATCCTGCAAAACTATCCCTCAAATTTAATGGAGAAATAAAATATTTCCATGACAAAGAACAACTGAAGAACTTCATGAGTGCCAAACCAGCATTGCAAACAGCACTAAAAGATATTCTAGACAGAGAAAAAGGAGACCACAATTCCAAGAACAACATTAGAAATAACTCCCTAAAGAGAACAAGCAAGTAAACAGTCAATGAATGAAGAAAAACATCAAGTAAATAACATGACTAGAATAAGCCAACATATAACCATGATAACCATTAATGTAAATGGCCTCAACTCAAAAGTCAAAAGGAAAAGATTGGAAGAGTGGATTAAGGAACACAATCCAACGATATGCTGTACACAGGAAACACATTTCACTCAAAAAGAAATCCACAGGTTGAAAGTTCAAGGTTGGAAAACAATTCTCCATGCAACAGGTCCCCAGAAAAAAGCAGGGGTAGCTATTATGTTTGCAAACAATGTAAACTTCAAACCAAAAACAATCAAAAGAGATAAAGAAGGCCACTACATACTAGTTGGGGGAAAGCTGCAAGAGGAAGAGGTAACAATCCTAAACATTTATGCACCAAACCATGGAGCACCTAACTTTACAAGTCAAATCTTGACAGACGTAAAAAATCAAATAACTAATAACACTATTGTAATAGGGGACCTAAACACCCCTCTGATGCAAAGAGACAGGTCAACCGGACAGAAACTCAGCAAAGAAATAACAGACCTGAACCAAGAGTGTGAACAGATGGACTTAGTAGATGTATACAGAGTGTTCCACCCCACAACATCAGAATACACATTTTTCTCAGTGGCACATGGGTCTTTCTCCAAAATAGACCACATTCTAGCCCACAGAGCATATCTACCTAAATGCAAAAGAATTGAAATTATCCCATGCATATTATCGGACCACAGTGCAATAAAATTGGAAATTAATGACAAAGAGAACTCCAAAAACCACATAAACATGTGGAAATTAGACAACAACCTCCTGAATAACCAATGGATCACACAAGAAGTTAAAGAAGAAATTAAAAATTACCTACAAATAAATGAAAACGCAAGTACAACCTATCGGAATCTGTGGGATGCAATGAAAGCAGTCCTCAGAGGGAAATTTATAGAAATGAAATCATATACAAAGAAAATAGAAAGAGAGCAAAGAAATAACCTAATGATACACCTCAAACTTAGAAAAAGCGCAAAAAGCCAAACCAGGAGCCCAAAGAGGGGAGGAGATTATAAAACTCAGGGCAGAAATTAATGCAATTGAGATGAAGAAAACTCTACAAAAAATTAGTGAATCAAAGAGTTGGTTCTTTGAAAGAATAAATAAAATTAATAAACCCCTAGCCAACCTTATCAAAAAAAGAAGGGAAAGATCTCAAATTCATGCAATAAGGAATGAAAAGGATGAAGTCACTACAGATCCAAAAGAAATACAAAAGATCATTAATATCTACTTTGAAAATCTGTATTCCCATAGGATAGAAAACACAGAAGAAATGGACAAATTCCTAGAAAGGTACAAATTGCCAAAATTGAATCAGGAAGATGTAAAAATCCTGAACAACCCAATATCAATTAATGAGATTGAAAACGTCATTAAAAACTTACCAACAAAGAAAAGCCCAGGCCCTGATGGATTCACAGCAGAATTCTGTAAAACATTCAGGGAAGATCTAATGCCAACACTCCTCAAACTCTTCAATGAAATCGAAAAGGAAGCAACTCTCCCCAACACATTTCTGGAGGCAAGTATTATACTGATACCAAAACCAGAGAGAGACCCAACCAAGAAAGAGAGCTACAGGCCAATCTCGCTAA
>PVLD010024275.1:0-25779 GCA_004027595.1 Dinomys branickii
CATCCACAGAAGACTGGATTAAAAAATTGTGGCATTTTTATACAATGGAATATTATTCAGCTATAAAGAAAGACAATTTTGGGAACTTTGTAGGCAAGTGGACAAAACTGGAGTCCATACTCATAAGTGAAATAAATCAGCGATACATGTGCAGGCAACATATTATATCACTGGTGTAAGAACCTGAGGGTGGGAATATAAACTAAAAGTCATGAAGGAAATCTGTTCAAAAACAGAGAACGGATGGGACGAAGGAAATGAGAAAAGAAAAAGACAAAAATGTATGTATGTATGTATAGAGGAATATACATGAATATACATATATGCAGGAGGGCTAACATGGTTCTACTATTGTATTATATCACTTAATGCTAAGCAATAATCGATGACAGGATATTATATTAATAGTGTATATCTGTATGTGTTAGCCTGAACACACACTTCGAAGATATCAATATGTAAAGCAGCAACAAGCGGTGTTTTTCTTCTGTTGTTGTTGTTGTGGATGTTGTTGCTGTTGTTGATGTATTATATTTTTTGTCTATTGATATTTATTTATAGAGTTGGATGCACCTGTATTTGGTGCATATATATTTATGATTGTTATCTCTTCTTTCCTGTAACATGCATATAGTGACCTTCTCCATCTCTTATGACTTATCTTGGCTTGAAGTTCACATGTCTGCAAATGGAATATCTAACACTGTTTTTCTCTGGGTTTCTTTCCATGGAGTATTACTTTCCACCATTTGACTTTCAGTCCATGTATTTATTTTTGTGTTAAATATGTTTGTTGCATGCAGCATATTACTTGATCTTGTGTCTTGATCCATTCTTCTAGCCTATTTCTTTGATTGGTGAATTTAAAACATTTGCATTGATAGTAATAACTGATATGTATTGGTTTATCCTTGTCATATTATTTCCCTGCTGTTGCTGTCCTGTCTTTCCCCTGTGTTGAATTGCTTGCCTTGCAAGGCAGCTTTTTTCATTTCTGTTCTTAGAATTATGGTCTTTGTTAACTCTTTCTAGAATATCTTTCAGAACACTTTTTAGAGCTGATTTTGTTGCCATGAATTTCTTCAGTTTTTCTTTGTCATGGAAGTATCTTCTTTCTCCTTTAATTCTGAAATATCATTTTGCAGGTACATAAATCTGGATTAGAAGATGTTTTCTTTCAAGCCTTGGAATACTTCATTTCAATATCTCCTTGACTTCAAGTTTTGTGTTGAGTAGTATGATGTGATTCTGATGGGTTTCCCTTTATAGGTAATTTATTTCTTTTCTTTAAAAGCTTTTAACATTCTGTTCTTATGCTGAATTTGTGGAATCTTGACTATTGTATGCATCAGTGTAGATTTATTTTGGTCATGGCTAATTGAAATTCTATATACCTCACTTGTCAAATTCTTTTTCCATGCTTGAGAAATTTTCTGCTGTTACTTCTGTGAACCGGGGTTTTATAACTGTGGTGACACCTGCTTTACATTTAAATTTTAAATTTAACTACAATATCACACCTGAAATCATAATTTGAAATATTATTTATCACTCCAAAATATTTTATAGTCTGTTTCTATCAGTTTTATTTTTTATTTTATGATTTTATTTGATTAAGTAAATTCAAACTTATTTTCTACTATTGGGAAACTGTTAGGTCTGTGATCACAGAATATTTATGTGTAAAGTCTACCAACTGTTCACAGACTTGACAGTGAAACACCTTTTAGGAAAATAAATGAAAATGTTATGATAATTTTTATGTTTTCTCATCCAATTAAGGAAGAAATTGCTACACAAAGAATAATTGTTTTTTGTGTGTGTATGTTTGCCAAAAACTTTGGGTGTTTTTTTGGGCCATTATGTTAATTTGAAATGGAAAAGTTTGGGTTACAAACATTTCCAAATGTCTTCAAAATAATATAACTTAGTAGAAAAATTTGATAATAACATTAATAGAAAGACTTTATATATGCCATCCTTTAAAAATTATATTAAATATATTCTCAGTAAAGGTGACCAGTTGATATGGTCTAATTTTGTTGATATTGTCATTGCCTGAAATCTTTTCAAATAATCTGTACACCTATTTAAAGTATCTTCATGGCTGAAAAAATCACAAATATTCCTTTTGGTCTTGAATAACCTTCCAGAAAAATCAGCATTCTACTCCCTCAGTTGACTTTCAACAATGATTAGTTGTCAAACACCTATGCAGAAAGAAGAGACTTTCAACTTGCAGTGTGCAATCTTACAGTCTGCACATTTACAGCTCAAACCATGTGGATTCTCATAAGCACGGCACGATTAGAGTCAGTGCTTTTTGCCACAGGGTGAGAGGAAGAATTCTTACAGTTGGTCTTTAATGATTACATTGGTACTAATTCCAATAAAAATTGACATGTATACAGAAAAGGAGGGGAAAAATTCTATGTGCTAGGCTTTTCTATAACCAAAAATGGTTCATTTAGCTCTGTACTTTTCCCTATTGAGTAACAGTTATTTCTGGATATTCTGTGTTCACTTTTGTTTGCATGTATCCAGTGCTAAATTAGTAGAATTTATACAGAAATATACTGAAAGAAAAGCAGTACCTGACATGATTCTAATTGAGAGTGCTGGATTAGCACATGGCTATGTGCTAATATGAGTATCAGATATGTTGGACAAATGTAATAGGAATTCTTTCACCTCACTCTTAGGATACAAGTGTAAATCTGCACAGAAAAACATTTGAGGACTGTGAAAAGGAAATTATCAACAGCAGATTGTAAATAAAAAGTATAAGTCAAAGTCTTATCAACTAATAATATTATTTTCTTTAAGATTATTATCAGAACTGGCCTCAACATGGCTGGAAAACCAATAATGTGTTGAGTAATGAGAAACAAACCCAGGAGATCTCCTGTAGTTTCACCCCAGCCAAGGGAGTGTTTCTTAGTATTCAAAGAGACGGGGGCATTGGCTTTTTCCTCTATTCTCTCATTTCTTAATTGCTCTATATTTCTAAGGTGTTGTCATTATACGGAGCTGTAAGACCCAGCATCGTGAAAGATAGAAGCCTTCTTTTTAAGTTTTTCTTTCCTGGCTCAAGAGTGTGGACCATACTGGTGGTGTATTTTTTTCTCTATCTGATTTCTCATTGCTTGTCCCATGGCTGTAGGATATACACACCAGAAAAGTAACAATTCCATCTTTCTGGACAGAGAACAAAAGATTTATTCCAGAGAACCGGAAAATAAGTGACCAAATTAATGTATATCATCTAAACAATGTTAAGTTAAAAAGAAAAGCTTTTAAAAATCATGGTCTTCAGAGATTATTAAGATAATCTTACAAGTTCTAATTCATCACACCAATGTAGGAGTTCTAATATATCACTGGATTCAGAAGGAAAGAAGAACACATGTAGGAAAACTAAAATGCCTAAACTTTCATTGAAAGATATAAATGTACAGATTCCAGAAATTTGTACCTTTAAAATGATTTTTGAAATCCAGTTTTAGCACAGACAAAATGAAGAAAACACTATATGAGGGAAATATCTCTGAAGCATTTTGAGAAAAATGGTATTTTATTCCTGCAGGGAAATGATAGAAATGGTAGTAGATTTCTTATTAGAAACCTCAGAGGTCAGAAGTAGGCGTTTTACTATATGTAACATGATAAAACCCAGAATTCTATATCCAGATATATTCTCTTTCTGGAATGAAGAAAAACAAAGACATTCTAAAATGAAATGAGGCTTGGAGAATTGGTTGCCATGGACATGTTCCTGAATAACTGCTAAAGTAAGGTTTTCAGGCAGGAAGGAAACTATATCAAAGGAAATGGAACACTGGGAATGGAAAAAGGTAACAAAAATGGTACATGTGTGGATAAATATAATGGAGTTCTCTTTCTGTTTCTGTTTTTAAAACTTGTTTTATGGTAAGAGCAAAATTTATAAAGTTGTCTGATGGAATTCTACTTATATAGATGTAATATTGTACCCGAGAGAAGTAACATATAGATGGTGTGGTGGATTGACAACTGGTGGTCAACTTGTAACACCCAGCTGAACTGGTTCAGTGTGGTGATGGATGTGGAAGGCCGACCTGAGGGCTGTTGCCAACAAAATAAAAAGGAGACCAAGAGAAGAAGAGATCCTAGTAAGGGGCTATTGGTTCTCCTGGAGGAGCTTGTCCTGCTGGCTTTCCTGATATGAACTCAGCTGTTCTCAACATTGGAGGAGCTCAGGACATTGTTGTCCCTGAGAATGACTGTGGATCACTTTGGGGGAGCCCTGGTCCTTACTCTGAGCATCAGGGGGTAGATGGCGCACTGTTCCATGTCCTGGAGAAGACTGTCACACTGGCTTTCTCCCACTGTCAGAGGAGCCTGGAGCCTCATTGTCAGTGAGAATGGTTGTGGAGCCTTTCAGAAGAGCTCTGGCCCTTACTTTGAGTGTCACTTTCTGGCTCCAGCACAGAGCCCTCAGCCTGCTAGCACACAACTTTCTTCCCACTGGAGTGGACTTCTTACCTTCCAGCACTGACCTTTGGGCCTTCCCAGTATAAATCCATGAAACAGACTTGCACGGAACATTGTCATGGGCTCTAGGTCTTCAGCTGGACTCGTGCAGGGCGTTGCCCTAGTATCTAGGCCCTCAGCTGGATTCTTTGGGTCTTTAGCGAGGGGATGGATAGATTTCCAGCACTCTCTTTGTATATGATTCTTTAAGTGACTATTATAAAATGGTCCTATAAATTATGTGTCCTATTTTAAATTATTCCCTTTTTGAATCCTGACCACAACAGGTGGGAAATTGAAAGAAACCTATATGGTAGTAAGTTTTATATATTTTACTTAAGGTAAAAAATTAACTCTTAAACACATCCTGAAAGGTAGAGGACTATATTACAGTCTAAAGAGCAACCACTGAGACACCTCTACAATTACATAATGATGACCCTAGGTATATTAGAATAGGTTCTATTAACTCCAAAGAGAAACAGAATAAATAAAAAGCAAGTGGAATGGACAGGTTAGGACTTCCAGAATGATTTGGAACCTGAGAAATTGTCTTCCCACAGTGAAATACGATATCGGGTAAAATTTTCAGAAATATCCATTTAGAAAGTCTGAAATTGGCCAAAGTCATGAGGGAAAATGTGAAGCATTTCTTTGAGGAAATCTATTGACCCTCAGGTGGAGCAAAGAATATGACTTTTGAGGGTGAGCCTCGCCCCATTTCCTTCCCACTACCTCAACAACTTGGCACAGAGGTTGGGCCAGGACAATAGGAAGGCTCTGGCATTATCTGAAGGAAAATGCTGGGGTACTGCTGAGCAGGGCTAGCTGACATCCAGCAAGATTGTGCTTTTCATAATATTTGGGAAAATTACAGATCAGAAGGCCAACCAGAAATTTAGACCTGGGAAATAAGACATTCTGCTATCTGCTATTCACACTTACAAGAGACTGAAGATTTAGTGCGCAAATTTTCTGGCTGCATATAAGGCCCGTAGAATACTTTTTAAAAGGGCACATTCTTGCAAACTGAACTCTGGATGTGATGCTGGCAGTCTTTTAGTATAATTTGTATTGATGCTTTGCATTTCTATTTTGAGTTTTATTACTCAAATACTACGTCATTCTATATTATTTTAAAAATCTGTCTCCCAATACAGTACTTTTACTTGAAACACAAAATTATTGTTATATAACTTCAGGAATTATTTTTATTGGTTAAGATAGTAAAAATAATATCTATGTCATCAATTTTTCTGCAGTGTTCTAAAGTAACTCAATCTCTCAGAACAAAGTTATTTAAAGGGAGAATGTAGAAGGCAGTGTGAGTGAAAGGGAGAGGGAGACGATTTCGCAGATTTCTCTAGTGGACTTTGTTAAGCAGAGTACTGAGTTTCCCTTTCTGGAAATAGTGGGGGAACTTAAGGGGGCACCAGATTTGATAACACCAATTGTCAGAAATTGGAAAATTTATAATAAAATATCCTTTACCAGACAAACTAGCCCAAAGAGTTTAACCACTACAGGTATCAAAATGGGTTATTTGGTCCTATTGTGCAAACAAGTCAATCAAATTGTCGGCTTCCTAGTCAACCTTCTCTTGTTTAGCTGATAATGGAAAAAATTCCAACCTAGTTCATCTTAACCTCATATTCTATTACACCTTAATAGTCTATTCTGATTATGAATCACTGTGATTCTTGCTTTGTGATTCTAAACACCTGACTGTTAAGCTACTGACACAGATCTTACATAAGAGAAAAAAAAAGGTAAAAGTTGTGACCTTTGGACACAGACTGGAATCTGAAAGCTTGCCTTTATGAGTTATGTGACCTTTGATTTCTGATCTTCAATTATTTACCCATAAGTGTAAATAACCTCTATTCTGTAGCATTGCTGTGAGAATTAAGGGTGATAAATTATGCATAGTAGAGAGCATAATTCTTGATGGATAAATGGCAACTGTGATTAAAATTAAAAGCACATGCTGCTGCTTGCTGCGTTCAGTGGATGTTTACAAGCAGTGCTTTGCTTACCACTTCCTCTGAGTCTCTTACGCCTTTTCTTAGCGGCAAGACAGCCGTCTCCGTGATGGCTACGGCATCTCAGTAATCCATAACTTCTCAAGTTATTCACTCAAAGTATCAAGAATTTGTCAATACGCGCTCAGTATCTATGTACCAAATTAATAAAGGTAATAGACGCGTCATGTAGGAAACAAAACTCTCAAATATTAAAGTGATGGATAATTGACTCAGGTGATCATCATACATATATTATATGTATATATATATGCGCATATACGCTTATAGAAACATGAGATATTGAAGCCACATAGTATGCTTAACTTTTCTTTTTCTGAACAAATTATGGTAAAAAAGCACACAATACAATGCACATTCACACACACACACACACACACACACATATTGCAGGACACCACAGAAATATCTTTGTCTAATGATACTTTCCCCAAATGTACAGATAGCACAAGAGACGGCTTCAGAGCTGCACATGTGGAAGCCACAGGGGCCTCCAGTGCAGAAGGCGGCCCAGCCGCTGCTCTGCCAGGGCCACACTGCGGGGGACGTCACCTGGGTGACACCATACTCCGGGGGACGTCACCTGGGTGACACCATACTCCGTGGGATGTCCCCTGGATGATACTATACTCCAGAGGGTGTGACCTGGATGACGCCACTGCCAAAATTACTAATTTTTATTCTATGGATAAAGGTAAAATTTTAAAATTTCATAACAAAATAAAAGGAGAATAGCAGCAGTTAATACAGTACCTGTTATCTTTAGAGTACAGAGTACAAAATATGGGCATAAAACATTCTCCAACTGCAATTAGCATAAACCTTCCTTTTCAGTGAAGTAAGACACACTAATATTACAGCAGATTAGCATTTTCCCCTTTTTCCTTCCAGCCACCATAATTTCTTTTACCTTTTGAACAATTTCTTCCCATTTCACAATACCTATTGTATATTTTAGACCTTATTTACTATTTCAATTTCTCACACTAGCTAGACAATATGATGTGTACATTTGAGTCTGACTTATTTCACTTATGACTATGGTTTCAAGTTGCATCCATTTACCAATGAAAGTCTCAAGTTTATCCTTCCTTATGACTACTGTCAAAATTATTACACTGGTCAAACTACTGGCTTTCTGGCTATAAGATGATGGAGCCTGAAGCTCCCTCAAAGTCTTGTTAAAACAACAGGAAGCAGCTATATAATGAAGACACATTAGCATAAAAGTCATTGCTCAATTTGCTTTGTCACAGTTCTAGTATAAAATATTTTGCTGTAGGTCAGTTGCAACACTTTGTAAAAACATTATCTATATGTATAGGCTATAATATATATTTCTTAATTATTAATGTTATTATTGTAGTATTAAAGGCAGATTTCAAAGCCCATAATAACTGACTAGTTAGTGGCTGAATTTATTAATGATCTGTATGACATAACTTTAATCTTGAGGGGTCAGGTGTTTCAAAACTGAGCCTGGAGCCATAAATCACAAATTGCATTCTCTAGTCCAGTATGCTTCACCAAAGTAACTATTTGCTTACAGAAAACTTATATGTGTAAACTCTGCAGTGCCTAACATGCCGGTTTTCTCATGGTAGATGTTTAATCCAAGATGGTGCAGTGCTCTGAACTAACTAGAATTGATCTGAGTTGAATGAAATAAAGCTGAACTGAATTAAGCAGCACTTTGAGTCAGATTTTGGTCTTTGATTTCGCTATGACCTTACACTTTTAAACACACTTAAACACATTTGTCACTTACCTGATATTTTTCTCTAAATATCAATGTGCAAAGTAAATACAAGTGGAAATTTTGATTTAGATATCTCAGGTATTGGCACTACTTAATATATTCATAATAATTGAATCATCATTTAATTGTGAATTAATACTTAATATGTAGTTTAAGTAGAAATACATTTATGAATAAAATACTTTTTGTCTTATAAAAGTAAGAAAAGCAGTAATTTTCACTGACATGAAGTACTTTGTTTTTTTCACTCATTTATTAATGAGTGTGTATTAAATAATTAGACCAGGCAAAAATTCATCTAGATATCTAATAAAATACATGAGATAGTTATTCTGTTGAACTCTTCATCCATTAATGAGATACACAAGTAATAAAGTGGATTCATACATAGAAGAGGAAAAGTTACAGTATCTTGTGAGAAAAATTTTAGTGGCGATATACACAGGAGATCTGTCTGGAGAGGGAGGCTAGCGAAGGATTAGTGTGAGGGTGAGACTTGAACACAGTCTTAAAATGATATACCGGGATCCTTTGTCTGGATGAAAGTGTTATGGTGTTTGTTGTTTTTACTTGGGGGATGTTTGGCATTGTTTGGATGATGCAGAATTTTAATTCAAACAATATTGTGTGTAACATTCTAGTTTAAGGTACATGTATTTTCTAGCAAATGACTCATTTCTCTCTGGTGCGCACGCTCTCTCTCACTCTTTCTCTCAGCAAGCTTAAATTAAATATTACACGCTTTCCCTTATATGAGAAACACAGAGCAAGAATAAAAAGCAAAATAAAAGATAAATCACAGGAAGTAAGGAGAAGAATTGTTCTGACAACTGAAGGTGATCAACAGACAGAGGCGTGGGGACGGACACGCACGACGAAGGGTCAGGAGGTGTTGTGTGCGTGTACCAACTCCGCACCAGGAGCGTAAATGTTATGTTTCAAAGACATGCACGAAAAAAGGAAGGGGACCCAGCAATGAGGGGAGGACTGGAGGGAAGAGGATGAAAAAGAGTTCAGATGTGTATGTAGATGAACCAGTTTCCCACACGGATGTAAACCTTCTGGGCTACTCTACACAAGTACTAATAAAATAAATATTACATACAGACACTCTTCAGTCTCAAGTTGCTTTCTTGATGTTCCTAAAGATTTTAATAAATACATACATACATACATTATAATATATTTTCCATACATACATAAAAAGATTCTTTGCATGGCTCCAAATGTTAAGAAACATAAGAACACAGGGGGTGTGGTTAAAACAAGAGTCAGAATCGTCTCACTTTTTCTCTTTCTTTGACCTTTGCCTTATTTTTTTCAAAATGCAAAATGGCTCTGTCACATTTTCAAGACCAACACTCTAGCCGTCATTTCTTTTCCATCTCTATATTCAAGGTGCAGGAGAAAGTGGCATAGGGAGGAATCAAGGGTCCCTTAGTAAATTACTCATCAATTCAGGGTAATTGTATATAAAATGACCCTTTCATTTATTCCTTCTTTTAAACTTTGCCATCACTTCATTTAATTTAGTTGTTATTATCTCTTGCTCGGAGCATTATAGTAGTCCTTACAGAAATCTCAATGATTCTGGTGTCTAACCTTCCTAGTCTGTTTTCATTCTGTAACTGGAGATGTCTTCCTAAAACTGATGTTTTGTTTATGAAGTATTGCTCTGAAAACTCAGTCAGGTAGAAAACATTATTTTTTCAAGATCATATATGAGATTTGCCACAAACAAATCTTAATTTACAGATTAGACAGGGTAAAATAACCTGAAAGTGTCTATAGTCTGTTAGACATGAATTTTACCCCATGTCAGAACCTTTGAGTTTTCCTGGCCCTACTTTCAGCCTATTTTGGTTCTGCCAGACAGAAGCCCAGGAAATAATTTTTTCTTATAATGTCTATTAAGAGCATCAGGTTTACAGTTCACATAAAAATTAGAAGAAAGACAGTGGCAGAACTTTATTACAATTCCTCCAGTAGCAGAGGAAGAAACATAGATCTTTGATTTCTTCAGAAATCAAATTGTTTTTAAACTCTCCAACAGTTTCTCTGAAATCTTCTGCCTCATCTCTGGAGCCAAACATGTTCACTGCTGGAAGTTTCTCATGATTATGATAACTTTATATTGTCTCTGATACTCGTGGCAAATATGAAACCTATTTGTTTGCCTGAACTTTGAAATTTCTAGCTTTTACACTGGTTATGTAAAAATATTTGCTCCACTCTAATTAAAGGTCTTTCTAGTTGAAATACCTGGAACAGATATAATTGTTTCCAAACACACAAAGTTTGAACTCCAGAAGTGGCTCCATGATGCAAACTGGAGATAGGACTCTAGGCTTTTATTATCTGAAGTAGCTGTGTTTAAAACCAGTGATGATGTCATTGCTAGTGGGAAACAGGAGATCCTGCAGCTCTGTGTGCTGCAGTAGTAACTCCCTTTCCTAAGTTACCTGCCGCGGTGCTCTACAGCAAAGTACCTTTCAAATGCAGAATTGGGTGGACCAAGTGGCATCATCAGTAGAATACTATAATGGAAGTAAGAAGGGAGTGTAAACTAGCTACTTCTCACTACCCTGAAGAGTTCATCAGATGAAAGCTGGCAAGTTTAGGCTTAAAATCTCTTAGCTTAAGGGATGTTCAAAGAGGCAGAGAACTTCTATCTACAATTGCCCGTCCTCCAAAGCTTGTAACATTCCTTGCCACGGGCCCACTGTAAACAGAACATAGGTTCAAAGTTTGATCTTGTGCATTTCTGAATTGTGGTGCAAATTGGAGCATTGATTCAGAAAGGTTAGCACGTTTAGTTTGGAATTGAAACAGTCTTGATCTTTCCCTTTTGGAAACCAATGAAACTCTCTTTTCAATAGGCAGTTATCTCTGAGCTTCTATTTGAAGAAACCTCTGTTCTCTGACTTTGTTATTTTAAGTTCTTTCAAGAACCAACATTATTCTGCGTCGTTATGGACTCTAGACTCAGAGTTACATTATATCTTACATCACTCAAAGCCGTGCACATTAGAGGAATATTAGAATTTATTTGTTGAGAAAATTCTGTAACATCTTCTGTAAACAGAAACTTGAAAAAATGTCCATAGGAATTTATTGTTTAACAAGTGTATCAAGACAGAAATAATATAAATCAATTGGGTTAAAATTGTCAATCTTGGTGTAACTATGAGTTACCCTAAATTATACCAGAGCCCATAACTGATACATGTAAAATAATGGATGTAACTACCGTGTGTCCTCTACTCTATTCTCTGGTACTTACGTACCAAAGCCATAATCTACCTTACGGCTGTAGGAGACATGCACTTTTTCTGATGTATTGCGGGAGAATAAGTGGAAAGCTAGAGAGTATAGGAATGTTGGGAGGATTTGCAGGGTGGCAGCGTTTGAGGCCGCACAGAAGCTCTGCTTATAACCCCAGCGGCCTCCTTGCCGTTGCAGCGTACACTGCCTTCGTAGCATGACGCGGGGCTCACATGCATGCCAGCTCCCCTGCTGACGGTTCTTCTGCGGCGGTAGAGCATGGAGCACCACCGTGCACACGAGAGGAAGAGGTGTGTTGCCCGCACCTACCAACAGCAGCAGATTAGAAAGTAAACAGCATTCTCAGGGCAGAAGTGAGCTGGGTCCTAAAATTCATTACTTGTTTAGGAAAATTCAAAGACAGTATTTTGGTCAGATGGACAGAAACCTGAATGGAAGCATTGCACTGGCAACATCTGTTCCCACCTTCACCCTCTAGCTCTTTGTCACTGCCTGATTTCAGAGAAAACAATTTACCATTTTGACAACATTGATAGCTTTAGACTGGCAACAGGAAATGGCATACCCTTTAGATTCACAGGTAAGGACCCTTTGTGAAGAGTACGATGAATGCCAGAATTATTCAGGCATCTACCTCTTTGGATAGTTACTACAGAAGGCATTGAATACATAGGCACATGTTGCTCAAAGCAAACGAGCAGCAACTCCTCCAGCAGTTTGCTCACCTCCACTGATGAAGATTAAACTCTGCACTTGACTTGGCCCTTTGAAAGTTTGAGACACAGTATGCAATGTTTGAGTGTTTTGCAGAGATCCTTTGCCAGGTTGTTGCTCAGACTGCTGCTTTTGAGTGAGGACCAAGACAGGAACATTCTCTACAGGTGATACTGTAGCTGCCTCCCATGAAGCCGAACATTCGAGAACAGAGTGATGGAGAAAGAAAGAGTTTTACCGGGAGGTTGAAAGATGGGGACTCTTGTCCTAAAAAAAAAGTCAGACTTTACAGGCACTAAATTTCATAGGCATTTGGGAAAAACATACCAGATAGGTAAGTTTTGGGACAGTTACACTTAGGGTGGTCTACTTCTCTGATGTATGATCTGCTCTTACCTGAGGTCACCAGAGGTTCTGGGATCCATAAATCTAAAGAAAATTTACCTATTAGAAAGTTTTATGCCTGAGGTCTTTTTAATTCCCTATCCCAGGAATAGCCAACCCTTTATTAATCATTAGGATTCAAAAGGCATCTTCTATCAGTGAACAGGGGAAGACAGTGAAAAGCTACTCCCCCTGGAGAACCGAGAAGACTGTGGAAAGGCCACTTCTATTGGACTAGGTAGCGAAATGCAACTTTCATAGAGGAAGATTTTTGATGAACTATGTGGCTTCCATCAGAGGTCCCATCTGCAGGAATGCTAGTGGGAGACTAATAATACATAACTCCATTACATGACCTTCAAAAGTAGTGATTTTTAAACTCACCGCAGCAAGTGCAGCTGTGCATTTAGTTTTCCCTCAGTCACAGAATATGCTGTGCAAACTGTCTTGCCACTCCCTTAATAGTTTAGTAAATCCAGTGATATCGGGAATTTATATGGCAGATAGGAATGCAGCCTCTGGGTCTCTGACAAACTACACTGTTTCACAGCAATGTATTACTTCTACAAATAACTACTATCCTAATTTTCTATTTGGACCGAGTAAAATTAAATACTTTATAGGAATCCCAATTGGTTCAAAGTGCTTTCATGAAATAGAAATTTCATGACCTACAAAACCTTGAAGTTGGACAAGCAGAGCCATATTTGGGGGGTAGAAGTTGTACACACACATTCATCCCTTGGCTTTGTCTATGTGTACTTTATTTCACTTTCTTCCTTAAATAGCGATGGTGGCTTTATGGGAGAGTGTTCTCTTGTAAGTTGCTTAAAATAAAGAAAATAATTGGAACCTTATCTATGAATGGTGACAGAAAGCATATTAATGCCAGCTTCAGTGAGACGGTCTCCGCCCCTTGAACATGTATTTATAAGGTTTATCCTTAGGGAACACGCTGTAAAGGATTCTTCCAGGTAGGACACCTGATTAGCTGCTAATGATACAAAGAGAAATGGACAGATAGAAAGATACACATGAATTTGTGAGCAATGATTCGTTGGGAAAATCATTAAAAGGAGTTTTGTCATAGAGTTTGTGGGTGGACTTTCAGGAAGGGCAGGTTGTGTAGTGGTATTATTTCTAATGAAATGGCTTCCAGTGCAGAAAAAGGGTCTCAGTAACCAGGAGGATTACCTAAAATTTGGATGTTACCACATCAGTTTTTCCATCCAGTCCAGTGCCTGCTCTGTTAACCATGGGGAGAAGGCCTTGGCAGGCAGGGAAGGGATTATATGTCACTGCAGTAATGTGGACTTCTGACCTCTCTGTGTTCACTGCTGAACATCAGAGCTGTTAATACAGAGGCCGATGTGGAGACCATGATTGGACCTTGTCTTAATCCATTTTGTGCTGTTATAAGAAAATACAAGGGAGTAGGTAAATAATAAAGAAAAAAAATTTATTTCTCCCAGTTCTGAAGGCTGGGAAATTTAAGGACAAAGAACCAGCAATTTCTGATGCCTGATGAGACCTTTTCTCTGCCTCTAAGAAATATTTTGCTGCTACTTCCTTTGGAGGGAAGGGACAAAGTATCCTTACCTGGCCAAAGGCACCTAGTGCACACAGCATGATCTAAAGCCCTCTTTAAAAAAGGCCTTTGTACTGGGCCAAAGGGAGAAATTCTCATGTCTAATTGCTTCTAAAATCTGCCAACTCAGCACTGTAACATTTGCTACGAAGTTTCAACACCTGAATTTTGAAGAGAAAAGTGTCAACCCATAGCATATTTAGTCTCAGCAGCTCCACTTGGCTACATGTGGGCGGGTTGATTTGAATGATCCCTCCCTTCATGGACAAGGTAGTGAGCTTTTCTACACAAGCAGAAGTGTGTATACAAAGTGGATGTGATTTGCGTCTTCAGAGCTTTCTCGGTACATTGTCATATTCACCACCAAAGGATTCTAATACATGTTATTTCTTATTAAGGAGGTTAGAGCAAAAGAATACAGCATGTTCATGCACAATGATTCATTGGTCTTAGCATTTTTCCTATAAAAATGAAAATGGTAAGATTATGTGATGCTTGAATGGCACATTCAAAGACCCAGAGAAACACAAGTTCTGTAGGGCTAGAATCCTGCCTTAAAGGAAACTGCTAACATGCATATAGTGCACTTCCCAACATGCCCAGGGCCTGGCTGCAGGAGCTATGGGTGGAGTCGGAGAGGCTGAACTTCTTGACGTCATTACCAGGGCCTGCCATGGCCAGCTGTAAGTAATGGTTACCTCCACCTCACCAAGTGCAGGGTTCAGGATGGTTAGAGAGGCTGTCAGTTATCAAGAAGCAACAATGTATCCACTTTACTGGGTCTTGAGAGCACCACACGGCCTGATGAGATTCCTCATATCAGTAGACCAATGGATAGTCATACTGACTGGAATGTTAGTGAATATGAATTAAAAATTGTAGTTACAAGAAGGCAAAGGTTGAGGATATCTACATTTCAAAGGTATATTTTGGGGTATATTTTAGAATTAGAGGCTTAAGTAGAAAGATAAATAGAAATATATAGCGTTTCAATGAAAGGAGGCTGGAAGAGTACAGGAACAATGTACTTTGTAAGAAATGGTTACACATCTTATATTTTGGTGCGTCTCATATTGCATGAGGGAGAGCCTTGTTATGTCAGCTGAGAGCATAATATTGCTTCCACTGTTGATGTTAAAGTTGAACATAGATAGAAACTGCTATATTGGATTGGATCTTATAGACCGGTCAGATTAGTAACTTCAAATAGGTAATTATAACTTTAAATAGGTAATTATATATATATTTATATATCCTGTATATATCTATATATCCTGTATAGATATCTATATCTATATCTATCTATCTATATATATATATATCCTGCAACTTGTAAGAAAAGGTGTCTACTTTTGCTCACAGTCTCAGAAGGTTTGGCCCATGCATGGTGGCCTAGCTCAGAAGCAGCAAGCGTGGTGGAAAGGCAGGGAGAAAAACTCCTTACCCCAGAGCAGCCATAAAGCAAAGGGAGAGCAGGGAGGAGCTGGGGACAAGAACGCACTGTCCTAGGTGGTCTCCGCAGTGGCCTACATCATTCAGTCAGGCCTCACCTCCTGAAAGCACATGCAGCTGTGAACTCAGGGGACTAGGCCACAGGGTGTAGAGCACCCCAAGGTCCAACTGCCTTCCCAGACTCCCACTTGAGGTTTTCAGGAAACTTTCACAGAGAGCAGTTGTTCAGCGGTGACTGACACCATAAATCTGGGCAGATGTATGTGAGAATTGTAAGGAAAAATGTGAAACTATTTCCTTCTTTCAAAGCCCCACCCCTAGTCAGGGATGAAAAGGAGCAGACACATTTCTGCTCTTCTTTCTTTAGTCACAAATGAAAGCTTGAGACATGGCGTAAGAGAAAGAAGAAGGAGGCAGAGGAGAAGAAAGATGGCAAGGAAGAGAAACAGGTGAAGGAAAAGATGGCAGTGATAGTGACTCTGGAAGACGCGATTATATACATATCTACATTACGTATAATACGGCCCACTCTCTCTGCTTCTGTCTTTGTCTCTGTCTCTTCATATATACACATGATATATTTATATGAATTTATTTATACACAGCAGCTTTTCATCCTGAATCATAGCAAATCAAGTATACAAAAAAGCCAAAGGTGGTGGCAACATGCCTGTAATTCCAGCACTTGGGAGGCTGATGCAGGAGGACCACTGTGAGTTCCAGGCCCTCCTCGGCTACAAAGTGAACGCAAGGCCAGCCTGAGCTGCACAGTGAAACCTTGTCTCAAAAAGGCAACAAAATTGTACAAAAACACAAAGAAAACAAAAATAGAGACAGAATAGTGTCCTGTAAGTGTAGCAGAAAATAGCATAGTATTTTGCTATTAAATTTATTGCAAAAATGTTTTTGTCATTTCAATGCAAAGTTTTTATTTACTCAGCTTCAACATGTCTAGGTAGGGATCAGCTGATACCTTATCTCACAGCTCTGGTAAATTCTAGTAAATTATCAGTCATTACACAGGCTGATCCCTGTGTGTGATGATCAAAAGGCCAAGAAAAGGAAGCAAAATTCTTCAAACCAATATATCGCTTGAGATGCACTGATTAAAAAATGAATGGAGGGTAGTGCAAGACTACACAGGCAGAAACTCAAATCAACAAGCTTAGAAATTACAAAACACATTGAAATTGTTTCTCAGCGCTGTCTTCATGTTTACGGGAAAGGACCAAGGTGGCTGTTGCTGGGCACACCTGCAAGCCTGGCCCTCGCTGCGTGAGGCGGGCTGCAGCCAGGCCAGTCTGTGCCCCCTGGGAGTTCAGTATACACTGCCCCCCGGGAGGGAGATATTGATGAATCAGAGATCGAATTTCATGAGAATTGTTGCTATCGTTTTGTATATCAGTGCTGTTCAAACCACTATGTCAATGTATCTGTAGTGTGTACTTAAAATTCATACCCATAAACTCAATCCTTGCTGTTGCAAGGTCTCATGATGTATGTTAGTATCAGCAGCTGTAGCTTTGTGTGCTGAAAGAGTCATCTTAGCAACCTATGTATAACTTCCTAATAGGAATATTTATTAAAGTATATATTTGTTAATCCAGAAGTCATAATATAATTATTTGTACTTTTGAACTGTCACATACTAAATGTAAAGTTTTTAATAATGACTACTGTTAAAGTAAATACACAGCAAGTCACTCTAGTTTAATTGAATGATCATGTTCTAAAATTGCAGAAGCCCTCCAGGGTGAGCGATAGCAGTGCTGGGCTCTCGATTCTGACATGTGGGAACTGGACTTCAGGTGTATTAAATCATCTGGATAACAAAAGGACCCGAATCCATAAAAAACTAGATTTTATTTCACTCCTGTGCTTGTATGCTACATAAACAAGGAAGACAATAAAATGACTGGAATCTTATAAAGAAAAATGTAGAAGAAGAAAATCTTCCCTGTTTCTGTTGTTTGCGGAATACTATGTATCATGGTAAATTGTTAGCATGGACCAAATAACAGCTTCAATCTGAAACTTTGAAATATAGTTGTTTGTTGCCAGTATTTTGAACTTTAGTATCTTGAGAATGTACAATATAGTAATAAGTTTAGTTTTCCAAAGAATAAACACCTTTCCTTGGTTAAGCAATATAAAGACTACTATCTGTAAATTTCTTGTAGGTTTGACCTAGCATATATTTTCTTAAAGAATATATTTTCATTATGGAAATGCAGAGGCAGTGAGTGAAATCTTTGCTTTTACAAATCCTGCCAATGGAATGCAGAAATTCCATGTGGCCATGGTGAAGTTTCAGTTGTGAACTCCATGCTTTGAAATTTTAGACTAGAAAATGTCTTTTGGTGCCTAGGTTAGCAACCCAAAACCCTCATTATTTCTGCATTTATTAAACCATGTCTTTTGTTCCATTTGTAGACCAAGCAGTTGGCTTTGATAAAAGTTGATCCACATTCAGAGATTGCCTCTGATCTTGGCTTTCTATGTGATTCATCCCCGGGCAGCCGAGAAGGTTTGTGATGATATTTTTAACTGGTTTTCTTTCTCTTTTAGCTTAGCTATCTTCATTTACATACCTGAAACTTCTACTCTTTCTATCTAGTACTGAGGGGGATTTTTGTATCACAAGTGCTTTGCTTTACATATATTTTGCAAGATTTTCATGGATCAATGTCCTTGTTTCAAATATAGGTTATCAATGATTTCTTAAGAAATCTGTGTATTTATTTATTATTGTAATTATTTTTGTTTTAAAGAAAATAGTACAAAAAAGAACAACAGCAAAATACAAGCAAAACAAAGCAAGGACACTAAAAATCCTATAGGATTTCATATATGCAGCTACGTGTATGTGTGTCTATGCTTGGGTGAGTGAGTGTGTGAACCATAGAGAGAATTTGTTAATGCTGCTGACATTACAATGGCTCCCCCAGATTCACAACTGCACTATAGATGAACGCTTCTACAGTGTAATTCAGCGATCTAGATTTGACTGCAGCGTTTAGATTGATGAAAGGCTTCCGCAGTGGTGAAGGCTTTTGCTTCTAAAACAGAAATACTGCCTTATATTCTATCTATGATTAGCCAAAACGTTCTTTTCAAGAACAGATCTGCGAAGGCAGATCCATTCTAGTGAAAAGCAGGTCTGCTCTAAGGCAAGGATTTGTTTTGAGAGCAATTCAGCTGCATTGTTCTTTGCGTTATGCTGTAGTATGAAGCTTCTCCTTCCAAAATCCTGCTTCTGTTTCTCTCTTTACATAGGACTTACACTCATAACTGAGGTTGGAGCTTCTTCCACCGCTGTCCATCTTTGATCTTATCCTCTGCTGCTTGGGAGGACACACTATTGTGGGTAGGAACTATACTGTTTCAAGAAAACAATATGAAGATGAGGGCTTGGAATTAGTTTGCTTTCCATGCTGGTAAGCAGTACAGCATCCTGAGCGGTAATTGTGGGATAGATTATTCCTGGCCAAGATGGAACTACATACTTAATGAATATTTCTCTGGTTAAGGTCTTGGAAAATATCCTGGTGGAGAGAAATTCTTGAAGTTGTAGCTGATTTAGTTGCATCCTAAGAGATTCTACGAGCTATGCTTTTGAGGAGAGAATTGTTCACTACCACTAATTGCTTTTAGAAACCGGCAGGGGAATACTAATAATAATGAAAATCAAGTGCAATTAAAAGCTAAGCATTGCAGACAGAAATATTCTGGTAGCTTACCAAAGGGCCACCTCTCCAGTAAAATCTGAGCAGCACACAGAAGGTCTAGTAGAGACATAGAACTCCAGAGATAACTTGCATGCTCCTAGAGGCAGTTCTGAGTACTGGTAAACTTGAAATTGGGGATGCAAATTTCTGGAAATGCATGCTTGGGCACGAAATATGGAGACTCACAAACTTCAGTATTTACACAAGTGACCTTCTTTCTCCTCATCAGAGTGGCAGTTCTGGTTTTGATGAGGCTAAGGAGCTTCCCCTCCACGAGGTGACACTCGGCTCCTCAGTAGTTTTCCTTGCTACCTTTGTTGACCTTCAAATTTAATTCAGATTAAGGCCAAGTGTACCTTGGCTGGGAGAATGCAGAACCTGATCAAGAAAAGATATTATACAAGAGAGAAAATGCAAAAGTTAGCTAGAATCTACCAGCAAGGGACAAGGATGCTATATTGGAACTGGATTTTTAGGGTGCTTGATAAAGGGGTTAAGATCGATTTAGAAGCATTCTCTAGACATAGAATAAAAATATGCCACTGCAAGAACCTCAAAGCTTGGATCACTTTCACTTCCAAAGGGGCTCTAATAAGTATAGAAAAACTGCTAACTGATGCTTAATTTTCAATACAGCTCTATTGCCATAAAAGAAAAATGTGGCCCTTGTCTACTCTAGAGAGCCATGTTATTCTCCAGAAGGTCCAGCTGTTCATCCCCACGTGATGGATATTTATTATGAGTATATATTTGTCTTTTCTAGTTTCAAAGCATCAAAACAACTATCCAGGGGATTATGGAATACCTGATCCATAGACACAGAGCTCCACATGACATAGCATTTGGCTAGACGTTTTCCTTTACCATAAGAGTGGGCCTGTGACCTTGGGATACCCGGATGTCATCAGAGAGTAGTTATATGGCTTTCTACAGTCATGGGCACATCGGGAGCTCGGGGCCGCACTGAAAGGGCATGGTGCTATCCTGCAGCTCGGAGGGGGAGGAGTAAAGCAGAGTGCTGCAGGTCCCAGTAGTGCCCGAATTATAAGTGGGCAGCAGCTGTGGAGGAGAGTCACTCCCATGGTAGGAGTAATCAATTTTGATATCAGTAGGGACTCAGATTGCTTTTATGAAATACAGCAAAGGGGAATTCACATGGAAACCCAGTAGAGAGACACACTTGGCCGTGCGTTAGTGTTCTTTAGTCCCACCGTAACAGTGAAATAGACCAAACCACAAACCCTCTGCTGCTGAAAGAGTAATTAACAAAAGCTCAAAATCCCAGGAGTGAGTCTTTGAAACATTCCATCTTCTGAAGTACAAGTGAGAAACAAGGCTTCATGTAATATTTTCATGTTTCTCAAACTCAGAGCTTTCTCAGGTGTTTATCGAAGATCTTGGTAAAGATATTTGACTAACAAATATGCCTTGGCCATTAGAAATTGTGTGTTGCTACTCAGCTGTTTGCTTGTGCTCTCTCCTGATAAACTGGGAGGCTACTTGCTTATCTTTCCTTGATTTGCTTGATACAATTCAGGGTAGGAAAGTAAAAGATTTCATGCTACAAAACAAAACCCTCCTTCTACTTCTCTTCACTGTTCTCTCCCCATCATAAAACTTGTGCTGTGAACGTTCCCCATACTTCCTGCAGTCTTTACACTAACTAATCTCCTGCAAATCTAACCTGGCCTTGTCATATACTTCTCTATGGACCACAAATGATTCAGTGTAAACTTCACTGGGCTTCTTAAAATACCCCAGAATGGCCTTTGCTTGTGCACACAACTGACATTCAGGAAATATTTCTTAAAAGAACATTTATTGCAATTCACATGAAGATCAGAACTAGCCACAAATTTTTATTTCTACTTGTTCCATGCTTTAATCCATCAAGGCTTATAAAACAAAATATCATTAACTGAGCAGTTTATAAAAATAAGAAATTATTTCTCACTTTTATGGAAGCTGGGAAGTCCAAGATGAGGGCAGTGGCAGATTCCATGGCTGGTGGAGTTTACTATCTGGTTCCTAGGTGACAACTGTTTGATGTATCTCCACGTGACAAATGAGAGAAATGAGAGCCCTTGGGTCAGTCTTGGAAGGGTATTCATAGGCAATCTCTTCTCATGGGCTAATCATCCCCGCAAAGGCCATATCTCCTAATATTGTCTGCTTGGGAGTCGGGATTTCAGCACCTGAATTATAAGGACACACAAAGATTCAGACTACAGCATATTAACATATGTCTGTCTTTGGTGCTGAGTGAATATAGCTAGCTGATATCCTGTATTGGACAGAGGAGGGAATGAAATTAGTTTAGCCGTAATGGAAAACAATTTGAAGCTTTCTCGAGATACTAAGAATACACCTATGGTATATGAGCCCACAGTCCCAAAGAAACAGATGTCAGTACAGGTCAGGAAGACAAGAGTGCCCGTGTTTATGACAGCCCTGTTCCCAACAGCCAACACATGAAGTAAGCATGTCTATGGACAGGCAAATGGTTAAAGCAAGTGTGGTACATAGACACAACCGGGTACTTTTCAGCCATAACAAGTGAAGTCCTGTCGTTCTCAGCAATGTGGATGGGAATATTGGACTCAATTTTAAGAATGAGTGAAAATAGCAGCTGACCCTGTAGCTACGTTCTGAGAGTTGTATCTTGTGAAAGCACAAAAGGCGTTTGTCCCGTGCCATGCATATCTTTGTTATCTAGAAACACGATGGAGAAATGTTTCCTTTGCAAAGAAATTTGCACATGAGTATTGTCAGTGTAGAAAGATTTTTAAAGACAGGGACATTTGTTCTTTGATATGACCAAAGGAAAAGAGAAAGAGGGAAGTTCAGCCCCCCAAATTCAGTCAAGTATAGTGTTATTACTAGACAAGTGACTTCATCTGTTTAAAATGATCATGGGATATATCGTATGTGGGAGTTTATGATCTACTCTGGAAACCATTCAGAGATGCACGGGGTGCACGGCTTGCAGGCTGCTCTTTACACCAAGCAAGCTGTTGATTCCTACTTCAAAAATGCTATCAGTGGTGGATGCTTATTTTTCTTATGGTGTTTGGGCCCCATCCCTTGAGATTATTATAATAACTAAGGATTAATTTGTTTGGATGAAGTAAAGCCATTATTTATAAAAGCTACTTTGATATTTCTAATATCCCACAGAATTAAAAATAATTGGTAGTTAGCACACATGCACACACACATGCACACACATGTGTGCACACACATGTGAGAGAACTGGTTATTACTTTTTTAAAGTAATAGAAAATTGTATCCCTTGAACTGTTGGCTCAGGTGACAGTAATTACACTATACTGGAGCAGGTCAGAGGCACCTTCTGTCATGTTGTTTCTTGATTGACTAAATGAAATTATACCTTCATTTTAATCTAAGTGCCGATGATATACTGTTTAAGTGGCTGCACCTCAATCTTGATGTTTATTAAATTGTATCTTTGCCAGGGTTTTCCAGTCTAAATCCATGTAAGTGACATATATTGCAGGTTTTATTTTAAATCATAACCTCAAGGGAAGAGAAATGTTTATACTATTGTTAATTTTTTAATGAAAAAAGATTACATTGTGTCAAAACCACATAAAATAAAACCTGGCCAAATGGTAGACTGATGCTTAGAGATTAGGCCACGGAGTGCTCTGCAGTCCACTGTGCTGCTAGGTCACTGAGGCGTGCTGCTAGTATGTGGCTTTGATGGCAGCTACAGCCTTTGGATTAATCCTTAACCTTAGTTCTGTAAGCTAAATTAGCTGCAACATACCAGTTCCCGTATGTGCTGTTTCCCAGAGCGATGGGTTAGTTTTTCCTTTATCATTTCTGCAAATATCATTGGTGTCAAATGGGTTGATAAAAGCATCAGCATTTGGACAGTTCATGTCCGTTGGTCAGCTAGGGCCCACATGCCAAGAATCAAGTGGGGCAGCATTCCAAGAACATCCCCAAGATGTCAGGATGAGCCTTCAGTGACGTTTCTCAGATGGAGTGAGACAGTAATTTTTAATCTGCTACATTCCATTGTTGAGTTATTCAGTCATTTCATAGAAACTTCTGGTAACAATTAATACAGCAATAAAAAGAGGGAAAATAACACAGGAAAACATGCACACAAATTGAAAGCAGATATCTGAATGCTGGTGTCCCACAAACTTAGATCAACCACATGTCTGCCTGGAAACTTGTAACTAGCATTCATAC
This sequence comes from Dinomys branickii, assembly GCA_004027595.1. Classification (NCBI taxonomy): domain Eukaryota; kingdom Metazoa; phylum Chordata; class Mammalia; order Rodentia; family Dinomyidae; genus Dinomys; species Dinomys branickii. Next base: position 23,689 of record PVLD010024275.1, read on the forward strand.
ATTATGCTATCATGCAGGGAGTGGTGTATAAATCGCCGTGGAGCCTCCTTGTGCATTCTAGAATTAGTAGCTATATGCAGATAATTAAGAGAACAATGAAAAATACAAAATGAACATACACAGGGGAAGGTAGGATGGAAGTGAAGATCATCCACAAATGTCATATTGTGGAAACCTTGGGGGAAATAAAGCTTTGTGTGATACTGGCAGACAGCACTGCTGCTGGAACTGGGAACTCGAAGTCCTTCAGCTTGGAAATAATGCTTTCAGTTAATAAGGATGTGTGAGTGGAATTAAACTCACCACTCCCATTGCTGTAGTCAGAATTATGTTCCTTATTTCCATGTACTGTCCTCGAAATAGTTTTTCAAATCCTTATAAGAATGCTTTCAAACAAGCCATGGGAACATCAAATGATACTAAGATAAACCTTATTCCTGTTGCTCATGTGGGAATTGCTTTAACATTATAGAGGTTTTGATATGTATACCAGCATGAAGCACTGCAGCAGATTTCAAGACACCTAACCTTCACTTTTGACCCAAAATAGAACTTTAAAAGGTTGTAGAGGTTATTCATTAGTGATGAGTACAATAAGCAGTGTCTTTACTTTCCTGGATTGTGTATGTGTGTTGCGTTATTATTTGCTTTCATGAATATAAAGTCAGATATGGTATAAATGATTTAAATCTTTTGTTTATATATTTCACAGTATAATGCAGCAGGCTTTGGGAAAAAGTAAGTCTCAGGTTTCAGGCACAATGAAGAACACATGTAGATTTCAGTGTACAATTCACTGCACTTTGCTTGCTTTATAACAGACTAAATTTTAAAATCAATATGTTTATATTGCCAGTCTTTTAGGCACTTAAGTGTATGTTTTGTGTGTCATGGGGGAAGGGAGTTTGGATTTATTTTGAGAAGTCTTTGATATATTTAAAAATCAGCTCAAGTGAAATTAAAATACCTGACAATTTTTATAGATGATTTTAAAAGAAAATTACAAAACTTCAGCACAATTGAGTTTCTGAATACAGTTTATAAATACTCCCTCAAATGTGAAAGAAACAGAGAAAATAGACTAAACTTATCGAATAATATAGACACAAAAATTCCTGTAACAAATTTCTTTAAAACAATGTATTCTTTTGCTCACTTATCTTTGAGAAATTGGAAATGAATGAACAATAATAATAATACTGTCATTAGTGGAATTATAGTAAATAAAAATCTTCACATAAGCATTTAGATTTCTTTCAGGAAAGTGCACCATCAAAAGAGTCAGTTAACAAAACAAATTTAAATCAAACATATTATCCTTTACAAATATTTCTTTCTTGATCTTTGTTCTATGCTGTCTGATTATTCATAAAAATTATTTTCTATATCGTCATAAGAAATCACCTTTTATCACTTACCAACACATCTTACTCAACATGAAATGAAAATTTCACTATACTGGGACACACAGTGGACTTCCACATATAAATATTAGCAGAATATTTTCTTATAACTTTTTGAATATATCTCAAGATGTTAGAAATTAAAGGACGATAAAAAAGCTTTTGTTAGTCCAGAAAAGGAGAAGTTAGTGGCCATAGCTAAAAGAGCACAGGCTGACAGAGCAATGATCCTGGTTCTTGTAGATCTTGTGCTAACCTTGCTGTGCCCCAGCCTCCTTCTGGAAGAATTTGGAGAAAAGACTTTTTGGTTGGCTGATCTCCACGCACCTATTACTTGTCAGGGCTGATAACTCTAGAGGGAGGAGAGTAAACCTGCACAAATGGCAAATCCATAACAAAGAGAAAGTGGTTTGGTCCCTGTGAAGCCCACGTTCCTTGTCCCTTGTGAGTATACCACACTGTCTCTTAGTACTGCTCCCCAGCAAATCTTCTCTGGAACACAAATACTTTCAAAGTTAAGGGGTTAACAGTTAATTCTCCCATAAATCTTTGATATTTCAAAATGCACTTAGTATATTTGACTTAAAACGTTTCAGTGTGGATTTCAGAAATAAACCAAATGTCCTTTGTGTGTTTGTGTGTGTGAGAGAGACAGAGAGAGAGAGAGAGAGAGACAGAGAGAGAGAGA
>PVLD010024276.1:0-25776 GCA_004027595.1 Dinomys branickii
TGGGAACGGGTGTTCTCATCTCCAGGCCTGTGGGCACACAGCCTCCTTCTGTATGGCTCTTGGTTATATTTTGTATTAATTCAGTCCTGCACAGACTGGCTTGTTTTCAAGTTGTTTTATTCTCCCTTTTGTAAGACTTTTGTACATACTGTTTCCTGAGTGATGGTATTCCTGCTTTCAATAAATTCCGGTTTGGTTTAAAAAAAAAAAAAAAAACTTTATTACAATTTTAGAAATTTATAATTATAGACAAGTCACAGTTTGTTGTTTGTCCATTAGCAGAGATCTCTTAGAAGTAGAATTTTAAAGGAATAAAATCGTTTATCTATAATTAATATTCATTCTTTTTATTTTATTTTGTGTTAAGAATACTGCTAACTTTTAGTTGAGTTATCTCTATATACTCTATCACCTACTCAGATCTTTGATTCCCACTTTGATTATAATCTCCTGAGCATTCTGGGTCAGTTATTTTGTTTGGACCCAGGTCATATCTAGCCTCATCCTTGTCAACCTGTTCTCCAGATCTGGGTTGTTGATATATCTGGACAGCATGGTCTTGGAAAACATAAGGACATCCTCAACACCAAATTGGCTTTTTTGTTTTACCTGATTTATCTGTAATAGTATACAATGCCAAGTGAGGTGAGAGGGATTGATTCCCTATTTTGATTATGTAATTGAATTTTGATGATACAGTGAGTAGTATCCTATATTTTTGAAGAGGAAGCCATCACATAACCTCCCCTACCCTAAGATGACCCATTTGTGAAAACAGAAGCAAGCTGAATTAATTTGTGTGAAAGATAATGACAATCAATAACACCAGAGAAGTTAAACAATGTAGATTGCCAAGAGGATGAAAATTGCAATTGCCCCTATTGAACTGAAGAAAGGGGAACAATAAGAGTTTGTACCTCATGACCAAAGCCATTGAAAAGAACCCCAAGACTGCCAAAGGAATCCAGTGGGCATATGCTGAGTTGGGCAAAGCCAATTAATATTACCAAGTAAAGTCTGAAAGCCAGTTAGTGTTGCTCCGAACAGTTTGGGACATAATATGTCTTTGTTGGATAAGGTGATCCAAATATAAAAAGGTTATCATAGTTTGCACCCTTTCAGAGGCCACCACTAGGCCTCCCATTATTTAAATGGAATGTTAAAATTAAGTGACTGTTTAAACCTGAATGTTTTCAGATCGTATTTTAAACCTTTATACCTGTTTATAAAAGACCAAGGCTTTTCTTTGCAAAATAAATTTAGGAATGTAAAACAGGCTTCACCCTTATTAGGAATCAAGAGATCACCAAAGTGTTATAAAAACATTTTAAATCAGTAGCATGTCCTACATATGATGTTAAGAAAATTGTAATTAAAGCAAATAAGGCAATGCAATTTTTATTAGCTGTATATTCTAAAATGAAGAAAAATTTTTTACTATAACTGTAAAAGACCAAAATTGTCATTGAAATATATATTTTTGGATGTATATTCTAAAATGAAGATATTTTACTAGCTGTGTGTTCTAAAATGAAGAAATTTTTAACTATAACTCTAAAAGACCAAAGTTATCACAAATATACATTTTTTGGGACAAGGGGCAAAGTTTTCATTTATGGGAATTATGTTCTTTGAAGTAATCTTTTTCAATATTCCCATTATTGTAAATCTTAGGAAGTGTGATTTTTTTTTAACTAAAGGCAAAATATTTTTTACCTGGAGAGTAGAAACAATCTTTTATTTTTTTTATTTATTATTTTTTTAATGCTGTATAAATGCTTTTAATTGCTGACTCAAATCTGTATCCAGAGTTTCCTTTAACCAACCCACACATTTTATTTCTTTTTTATTGGTGGAACCAGGGATTGAACTCAGGACCTTGTGCTTGCCAGGCAAGCACTTTTTCCACTGAGCTATATCCCCAGCCCTGAAACAGTCTTTTAAATCAATCACCTTTTTCATTTTTCTAGGGCCAAATGTAATGGAGAGAGGGAAAATGACTCTATTCCCTGACAGGCAACCTGTGGCTCAACAAAGTTCTGAAAAGCCTGGAATTGCCACCTGCGGTTCAGTTAAAGTTATTGGGTGCAGTAATATGTCATGATCCTATGGATTGATTGGTATATGGAGGAGGACAGAAGGTAAGAAATATCCAGAACTGCCTGGTTCAGTTAAAGTTATTGGGTGCAGTAATATGTCATGATCCTATAGATTGATTGGTATATGGAGGAGGACAGAAAGTGAGAAATATCCAGAACTGCCTTTTGCATCCCTCCAGGTCAGCAATCTAGCACTTCCTTTACTGTGGACTTGCAGCTGCCACACCTGCAGGCCATCCACCCTTCTGTCAAGAAGCCCTTTAAATGTTTTTCCTTTAAAGAGTCAATCTTATCTCTGAACCAAAGAGGTATTAGAAGACCGAAATTCCTTGGAATCATTGTCTTATTTATAATTTTTAACTTTTGTCAAGGGAAGAATGACCAATTGAGCTAATACAAGAGCTTCGGGTGATTTGGGGAGTGTGTTAAGTAAATTGAAACATAACCTTGACTTTCCCTGTATGGTCCGAATCAGTGACACCAAGGAAAACCTGGAACCCTTTTAAAATAAGACTTCTGCAGCCTAGCAGGATTCCCACTGTTCCCTGAGACAAAGGTCCATAGACTGCAGTAGGAATAATTTTTGATTCCATTTTAGGAGTTAGTACGCATCCGGAGAAGGGACTGAAGTCCACGACTCCACTGTCTCTTGTCACTCACCAGAGGTCAGAAAACTGCTTGGTGGCAGAGGATAGGGCTGGGGAGGAATTAAGGAAAGCACCTTCATTGTTCAATGGAGTTGAAGCAGGCCCCAACGAAAGTATCCTGGAATGGGTCAACCTTCCACATCAGTTTTAGATTTGTGCACATTTTTTTCCAGTGATACCCCCACCAGCACTTTGTACAAAGACTGGAAGGTTTTGCTGAAGAGCCAGTCAATGGCTATGCTGCCTTCACATGTGCAGCAGAGCAGTTTCAGGGAAAATGTCTCTCATCCCCACAAGGCAACAAACACCCTTGTTTTTTCCCCTGTCCTCTAGGCAGTGAATAAATAACCTGAGTGGTAGCTGCTGCAATGGCAGCCCCTTGTACATATGAGCAACTAATACCTGCACAAATCTAAAGACAGAGTTTGTGTTGGATCATTGGGAGCTTGAACTTTAATAACAGGGTAGACATATTGAAAATCTTCCCCCTCCCATTTGGTTTCTTTACTAATTGAGCAAAGTCAGAGGGTTCAAGTTCTATTGGAGGGACAGTTGCCTGGCCTCGTTTTTCCCACTCAGGATTTGACTTTAAAATAGTACTCTGAACTAAATCCTTTGTGATTATAAAACCCCTCTAACCAAAATCCAGAAAAGTAAACACAGGAATCAAGCCTGCAAAAAACACCTTTACGTCCATATATATCTGTGGTTCTTGAAAATCTGTTTGTCCCATTCCTACACCTTTGTCCTGATGACTTCTTCTAAGCCTATTTTTTAATTCTTTATTGTTTCTCTTAAGTTCATTTTGTCTCTCTGGCCTACCCTATTGGAACCTTTTCTGGCCCTAGTGAATCTCCATCCTCAAGTTTTTATGCCAGATAGTTACTGATGCTGATGTACACCTGTGCTGAATTTTGGCATAACCAATGCACTTCTCCCCCTGTTGTACACAAATGAGGAGTGTCCTCTCACCCACTTGTTTTTCCTCACCTGAGTCACTGTTCATTCACCAACTGATGCAGCCTGTGCAGCTCTTAATGTTCCCTGCAATAAAAACTTTGAGAGGATTTAGAAATAAAGATAAGAGATACAAGTTGAGGTCAGGTGGAGCTCTCTCTCTCCTGATGCAAGGAAAATAACTGAACAATCACCCTAAGGGCATTTATTTATACATTTGACAAAGTTAGTATCATGCTACACAGGGTTGCCTAGTGACTAATGACTTGAATTGTCTCAGTAAAGGTGTTTTCTTAAAACTGAAGTAGCTTGATTGCTTTAGGCACTCTGGCCTTGCCTTGCTCCAACACATGTGACTAGTTTGCAGCTTCAGCCACTCCCTATAGTCAGTCACACTCAATAGCTTAGCACGCAGCTGCTTAGATCTCCATACATATTTGTGGCAACATGAGAGCAGGGTATCAGGTAAGCGAAAGAAAGTTGATGACATTCATAATGTGTCATGGTGGTAATATTGGGGTTTGTAGTGAAAAGTTTTTATTGGGTTACAGGAATCTAAGGCAAATTTTGAATACACTGACAGATTTGGTTATATAACTACAGGTACTATGAGATTAAAGGCTCCATTAGGAAAAAGCCATGTCCTATATGTTCCAGAATTCTCAGTGATTTGTTATACACATAATTTTCTCAGTGACATATGTTCACTTATTTGAGGCAAGAAAGCATCCCATACAGGAAGTATAGCATGTATGAAAACTGTCAATGTTGCTGTGGAGAAGAGTGTTGCAAAGACTTACAATGCTGTGCAATACAAAACGCCTAATATTTTTTGTCAGTGCTGTTTATTGAACCTTAGGCCTTGTACTTGCTAAGCAAGGATTCTACCACTAAGTGATGGTGTCCTGAGTGATATATCACCAGGACTTTTTATCATTATTTTGTGACAGGGTCAAATCAAACTTGTGATCATCCTGCTTTAGCCTTCAGAGTAGATAGAATTACAGGTATGTGCCACTACCACTGGCACTAGGTGAATTTTGATACAGCCTTCTCACTCTAAATTTCATTGATATTGTAGAGAAATGTATATTTTTGTCCATAGCCTCTGATCTTAACACACAAGGGCAGTTTATTTTTTAAGTTATTTCAGAGGGATGCCTGAAACAATTCTCAGATATAAATCTCTCTAGGAATAAGCTTAAAATTTCCATTTCCTCTGGGATGTTGTTTTTGTGTTTTAATCATGTTCCAATTACATCTCAAATATTTCCATTTTCCTGATAATAGTTGCATGTTATACTTAGATTAATTTTAATAAACAATGAGCTGCATAGCTTAATATTTTAGGTGGTTTGGGGCAAGCTTTAGAGAAAACACAATGTCTTGAAGATTTAGACTCCAAATAAGTCAGCTTATGATAGCATGAAGTTCTGCTTGTTGCACGTCCCCTAAAGGATACGCTGCCTGACAGTTTCTGCAAATGTTAGTGCACACAGCACCCCAATGCTGAAATCCCTGGTTTTTTTTTTTTTTTGCAGCAATAGAAGACTTGAGAGACCTAGGACAGATTGTTAGCTGAAGAGATAGATCCTTTTCTAGTAAAGAACAAAACTGGTTCGTCTATCTCCCAATAACATCAGGGAAACTTGAAGTAATATTTCAAGCATATTTTCCTTCATTTAGTTTCAATATATGTTTTGGTATACTTTTTTCCCCAAAGCCATGAACGTTATGAATGTCAGAAGTAGTTATTGGGACTGTGATAATTGCTTTAATAATTTCTGTTGATTTATATACTTGTGAGCATAGATTACCTTTTAAAGCTGAAAAACAAACAAATTAGGATCAGTTTGTTTACTTAGGCAGTTACTAATGAAATGGGAAGCATGAAGGAAAGGGATCAGGCAGGAAAAATAATTCTCAACAAACTGTCTATGAGCAACAGTTTCCAAGAATAGTGGGTAGACTATGTACGACTCTAAAGTGAGCCAAAGTTATACATAGAAATATTTTATAATTTATTTATTGACAGATTGTCCTGTTTTCTAGTGAAGGAGTTTAATAGGATCAGTGTAGTTATTTGTGAGTTTACCAAAAACTCATAAGAGCCACTTGTAAGAATATTTTTAGAAGTGTAAAACAATTGATGGGAAGCTTACACATTAGGACTTAATCATTTCAATCATATGTAAGGCTAATGATGTTGTAACCTCTGAGATGTCTCTTTGGCCTTAGCTTTCAAGACAAGAAGCTCAAGTGGGCAGGACACGGAGAGCTACATAGGCTGTAAGACTTATATACAGAAGAAATAGAGAAATAATTGACATAAGTTAAGATGTTGCAACTGTTGTCTTTACTGAGACACACATCCTTTTTCTCTTCTTTCCTTCTATCCTCAAGTATATATCCACTTTTGCCATATTTTACATGCTGCCACATAAGTGCAGTCTAAAGAATCTCTTTTTTACTGAGATGTCATGAAAAATTGGTTTCACACACTCAAGGAGACACAGTGGGTTAAGGAAGGTAGAAATTTACTGTGACTTAAATCTCTCTACTATCAGCACAGCATACATAACATATGAGTAATTGAGCTACTTGGATATAGTTGTGGTGGAGGTTTCTCCATACAGTGCATGGCACATAGTGCTCAGTAGTAAGGGCTGAAGTATAATGAGCATTTACTAGGTGCCAAATACTAATTAAGCTTATTACATGTATAAATGTCCTTTATTCTCCCAAAAGCCCAATGTAAAAAATATACTGTTATCATGCTCAATTGATTGAAACTGAGGCACAGAAATTAAATAACTTGCTTAAAGTCACACAGCTATTAAGCAATAAAATTAATATTTTAACCCACTCAGTGTGGCTCCAGAAAGTATCCTTAATTACCATACTGTACTGCTTCTAATTCATTATAAGGTGGAATAATTATTGTGGTCATTATTTGAAATTATTTATATGAACTACTATTGTCTATTGATATTGAGTATGTGAATTTCTTTGTTTTTTACATTGGAAGAAATTTTGTAAATATTTTGCATTGTGAAACAAAATTATGGGTTGGTTATTTCACATGCTGGCAATGTTGCTGATAATCATAAAGATCATAGTTAATACTAGATACCTGACACTGTAATAAATTCTTTACATTCCTTAACACATATAGCCTCACAAGAAACCAATGAGACAGGTACAATCATCATTTTCATTTTATATAGGAGAAAACTAGAGTAAAGAAACCAAATTTTGGTTATAGAAGCAAAAGTAATAGAGTAGGAATTCAAAACTAGATCTCATCTCCATTGCCCATGTGTTTTACTTCCACAGCATATATTACATGTAATTTTGGCCGTCTATCACATTATGTGTCCTCCTCACAGTCCCCTACAAAGTTACTCCTAAGACCTCTGTTTAGCTTATGAGAAAAAAATACATATTCTTCCAATTATAAAAAACTATATATATCCTTTCAGTTATTTTGGTATGAAAAGTGAGTGGACAAGACCTTTGCACTGGGACTGGTGTTTTATGTCAGGGGCATAAAGTACACAGAGTAGAGAGCAGCAGTCCTGAATAAAGGGCATAGAAAGTGTCAGTAAACACATACTATATACTGTATCTGCTATGTAAAAAAGCTCTTTTCTATCACTAAAGACAGACAATTAAACAAAACAGGATTCTCTGCCTTTATGTAGTTTGTATTTTGGTGGAAAAAGGCCCTTGTTCAATAAGCAAATTATTATCAGTGTCATGTAAATTAGTATCCGAAAGAGAAGCAATAGACAAAGAAGGAAGTATTTGGTCAAAAAGGTGTATGATATGAGTAGTTTAACTGATAATATTTTAAAAATTGGAACGAATCAAATATCCAACAACTGGTGAGCAGGTAAATAAAATCTAATAAATCTATAAAACAGAATATCATTAAGCCATGAAAAACAATGAAGTTTCATGCATACCACAATAATCATGAATCTCAAACACATTATGCCTTTTATAACAAGCCACATAGAAAATGCAACAGTTTGTATGAGTTCATTTATGTGAAATATCCAGAATAGGCAAAATCATAGAGACAGAAAGTACATTAATAGTTGCTGGGGAAGCGCCTGCCTAGCAAGCGCAGGGTCCTGAGTTCGATCCCCAGTACCGCCAAAAAAAAAAAAAAAAGTTGCTGGGGCCTGGAGAAGGGAATTGTGAGTGACTGTTACTGTGCATAGGCTTTCTTTTAACAATGAAATTCCAAATTTAGATAATGGTGATAATTGTACAACCTTGTTACTATACTAAAAGCTACAAGTTGTGCATTTTAAAATGGTTATCTTTGCCAGGTATGGTGGTACACACCTGTAAACTCAGCACTTGTGAGGCTAAGGCAGGAGAAATGCCATGAGTTTGAGATCAACTTAGACTACATAAACAACTTTGAGGTCAGGCTGAACTACACAGCACTTGTACAAAGGGAGACCAGGGCTTAAAAGGGGAGGGGGAGTTAATATATCTAGATTATACAGTGGTGGTGGGGGGACATCTAATGTTAAAGTTAAATGCGGGCAAGGTTTGCAGTTGAGTGAAATTGCTCCTAGTTTGGAAAGCATAGACCAGGGATATAGCTCAGTGGCACAAGTGCCTTCCTGGTAAGTACAAGGTCCTGAGTCTGATTTCTAGTACAAAAAGAAAAACTATGAATAAAAAGCATAAAAGACTACCAACTGACATGGAAGTAAGTGATAGGAGCCCATTTCCTAAACTGTGGCCCAAGCTCCAACTGTGAAGTGTACAGGGACTAAGTACTAAAAAGAGGGGGGGGGGACAGGGCTTTACACTCTGGATTATACCAGTGGGGTGGAAGGGGGGGGGCAAACATCTAATGGTAAAGTCATACATGCGCAAGTTTTGTGACTTTTGATTATACGGCTTAGTTTAAAAAGCAACCAGACTACCTATTAAAGTGGAAATAAGTGAAAGGAGATCATTTCCTAAACTATGCCCATGGTCCAACTGTAAAGTGCTCAAGTCCTAACCACTATGCTAGGTACATCAGCGCATTGGAACTCTGAGAATTGAGAAGTGGGGAAGAAATCTCAAAATACTGTGATCAGCTTTGAGTACAGCGCACAAGTAAGGCACAGGGTTAGGTTTCTTGGGGAACTCTCTGTTGGGAACATAAAAATTACTGAGGAAAATCCACACTAAGATGGCTGAATGTTTAAAGGTGACGCCTTGACTGTCAGATCCCTGGTATGAAATAAGATGCCTTGGAGTTTCATGCACAAATTGAGGAGTCCACCACTGGCCTTGGAGTCTAACTAACTTGAAACTAGATATCAAGTTACGAGAGGTAAGAGACTAATAAAAATACTGTACTAACATATATAATAAGACAAAAGTCAGAATATCTGGTAAAATATAATTACTCATGCATCATCAATATATAATTTCTATATCTCATTCACCTCACAAAGTACAATAATAGTGGTATTACCAATTACAAGTGTGCACAGACTAGTGTGGAGCTTGTCCTTTTTAAAACTTAAAAATTAATCTAATAGAAAGTCAGACATGGACCACTCTTGTGTTTGAGTGATGCTGCTTCTAGGTCAAAAAGCAACCAAACTACCTACTTGAGTGGAAAAAAGTGATAGAAGTGCCTTTCCTGAACTATGGCCCAGGCTCCAACTCTAAAGTGCAGTAGGCCTAAGTACTGAAACAAAAAGGGGGTGACCAGACTTTACAGTATCTGGGTTATGTGAAGAGTGTGGTGGCAGAAATTTAATGTTAAAGTTAGACATGGGAAAATTTTGTGGCTAAGTGATATTGCTTCTAGTTTAAAAAGCAACCAGAACACCTATTCAAGTGCAAGTAAGGTATAGGATCCCATCTAATAAAGTGCTGCACATGATCCAACTCTAAAGTGTACCTGACCTAAGTAGTAAAAAAAAAAGGGGTTGGGGCTTTATAATATCTGGGTTATACCAATGGTAGGGTGGGTAGGCCAACTAATGTTAAAGTTAGTTTTGGGCAAGATTTCTGGCTGAATGATACTGCTTGTAGTTTAAAAAGCAAACAGACTACCTACTGAAGTGGAGGTAATGGATAGGCACCCATTTCCTCAACTATGGTCCATGTTTCAACCGTAAATTGTACTTGCCCTAAGTACTAAAGCAAAGGAAATATAAAAGACAGGGCAGGGCTTCACAGTATCTGGATTATACCAAAGCTGTAGGTGAGGACATCTAACGTTAAAACTGGACCTGGGGAAGTATTGTGTTTCAGTGATATTCCTTCTAGTTAAAAAGCAACAAGTCTATCCATTGAAGTGGAAGTATGTGATAGGAGTGCATTTCCTATACTGTGGGCAATGCTTCAATTATACAGTGCACTGGGACCAAGTACTACAAAAAAAAGTGGGTGGGTGGGTTATAGAACTTGGATTGTGGCAATGGCATGGGGCGGGACATACCAAGTTAAATTTAGGCATGTGCAAGTTTTGTTGCTGAATCATATTGCTTCTCAAGTAAAAAGCCTATTGAACTGGAAATAAGGGATAGGAGCCCATTTCATAAATTATGGCCCATGCTCCAAGTGGAAAGAGTTCAGGGCCTAAGCAATCTGATAGTTAGGTCAGCCCTGTAGGACCCCAAAATTTGTAATGTCATAAGGACCTCTCAGAGCATTCTAGTCATCTGTGCATACAGCCACATTGTCAGTGGCAGGGATAGGTGTCTCGGTGAGCTCTCTTTTGAAGAGATAAAATTACTGAGGAAACCCTGCCCAAAGACTGCTGAATGTTTAAAGGTGATGCCTTGATGGTCAGATCCATGGTTTGAACTAAGGTACCTTGCCCATAAAGGCACAAATTAAAAATGTCACCATTAGCCACAGAGTCTAACTAACAGAAACCAGTTTATCAGAGGTAAAAGGCTAGTGGAAATACACTGTTCACATATGTAAGAAGAGAAAAGCCAGATGATTTAGTAAAATATACTTGTTCATCCGTAATTAGTATATCCTTTCTGGGTAACATTCTGATCACAGCCTGTGTAACAGTGGTGTTACCAATTACAAGTGTGTATAGACTAGTGTGGAGCTGATACGTTCAAATCTTAAAATATGAATCTAAAGAGGAAACCCGCCTAAGAAGGCTGCATCCTGAAAGCTGATGCCTGGATGGTCATATCCAGGGTGTGAACTAAGATATTTTGCTCTTAAAGTCAGCACTTGAAAACTCCAGCTTTGGCCTCCCAGTCTAACTAACTTCATCCAAAATATCAAGTTAACAGAGGTTAGAGACAAGTGCAAATACTGTATTAATTTATATTAAGCAAAAACACAGTAGACCCATTAAAATATACTTGCTCATCCTCAATTAGTGTATCCTTTATAGGAAGAGAATTTCCTCACAGCATATGTAATCATGGTATTACCAGAGACCACTGTGTATAGATGAGTGGAGGTTAACATATTAAACTGAAAATGAACTTACTGTTAAGGGGGGAATGGTCAAGTTTTTTGACTGAGAGATATTGCTTCTCCTTCAAGAAGCAAACAGCGTAGGTATATTGGAAATAGTGGAAGTAGGTGATGCCAGCCCAATTCTAAAAGAGGGCTTATGATGAAACTGTCATTCCACTGAGGATGATTGCTTACAGAATCAAAGAGGAAAGGGGGAGGTTTTGTAGTGTCCAGATTATTCCCATTCCATGGGAGAGGGCATCATCAAATGGAAAACATGCACTCGGGCAAGAATTGTGACTGAGTGATAATGCATCTGTATTGAAAAGCAATGAGACTACCTCCTGCATTGGAAGTAAGAGATAGGAACACATTTTTGAAACTATGCGGATGGAAAGTGTGTACACTACAGGGGGCGTAAGCACCACACACACACAGAACACGGGCCGCTATGTACAGAACCTGGATTATACCAATAGCGTGGCTTCACACATCTAATGTTAAAGTTACACATGTGTAAGTTTTCTGGTTGAGTTATGTTGTTTACAGTTTAAAACACAACCAGTCTACCTATTAAAGAGGAAGTGAGAGGAGTCCATTTCCTAAACCATGGCCCATGCTGCAAATGGAAGGTGTACCTGATCCAAGTACTATGAAGAAAAAAATTCAAAAGGAGGAGGCTTTGTAGTATGTGGATGATCCCACGGCTGTGGGGCGCACATCTAATGTTGAAGTTAGACCGGGGCAAGTTTTGTGGCTGAGTATTACTGCATGTACCTTACAAAGCAACCAGACTTCCTACTGAAGGGGAAGTCAGTGCTATTAGCCAATTCCTATACAATGGCCCATGGTGCACCTCTTGGTATACTGTGCATAATTACTAAGAACAGAGGAAAAAGAAGGGTGGAGGTTTTATAGTCCCCAGATTCCTCCGGTGGCACGCTGGGGTAAAACACCTAATGTTACAGACTACTTGGGCAAGGTTTGTCCCTCAGGGATACTGCTTCTACTTTAAGAACCAGGGAGACTACCCATTGAAGTGGAAGGGGTAGGAGCACATTTCCTGCAGTATCGCCCATGCTTCAAAAGTAAAAATTATCTGGCCTAAGTACTGATAAAAAAAAGAAAAATAGGAAAAAAAAAAGAAGGAGGCTTTGCAGTATGTGGATTTCTGCAATGGCATGCTGGTAGACATGTACTTCTGAAGTTAGCTCTGGGCAAGTATTGTGGCAGAGTCATATGGCTTCTAATTTAACAAAAAGCCAGACTTCCTATCTATTGAAAGTGTAAGTGCTAGGAGCCCATTTCTTCAATTATGGCTTATGCTCCAACTATAAAGGCACCAGGCATCAATGCTAAATAATGAGAAAAAAAAGCGCGGTGTCTTTGTAGTACGTGGATTACACCAATCGCGTGGGGGGTGATATGTAATGGTAAAGTTAGAAATGGGGAAGCTTGGGGACTGAGTGAAATTGCTTCGAGTGTATAAAGAGTCTACCTGTTGTAGAGGACATAAGTGAGAGGGGCCAGTTCAACAAAGTATGCCCAGGACTCCCAATGGACAGGTAAGCAGGACTAAGTGCTTTAAAAAAGCAATAAAAGGGGTGGGCTTTGGCAGTATCTGGATTATTCCAAGGACGAGGGGGATCCTCTCAAGTTAAGTTTTGATATGGGCCTATATGTGGCTGAGTTATAATGCTACTCCCTTCATGAGCAAGCAGAATTCATTGGAAGAGGAAATAAATGAGAGGATCTCGTTTCCTAAACTATGACCCATGCTCCAAATATGAGTAGGAGCCATAACAGCCCCCCCCCCAATAAAAGGTGGTGAAGCTTCATAGCAGATGAATAATACCAATAGAGTGGGGGAGACATCTAATATGAAAGTTAGACGTGGGCAAATTTTGTGGCTAAATGCTACTTAGTTCTAATTTCTGAAGCTAGCAGACTGCCTATTAAAGTGGAAGTAAGGGATAAGAGCCTATTTCCTAAAGTACGACCCATGCTGCAACAGTAAAGTATAGAGCGCCAAACCTCTATGCTAGTTGGGCCAGCCCGGGCGGACCCTGAGCATTGTGATGCGTACTCTCTGAAGAGTCTAGTCACCTTTCAGTATACCCCAGTGTCAGGAGGAGGGTGCGGTGTCTCAATGATCTCTCTCTTGCAGAGAGAAAATTACCGAGGAAAACCCACCCAAAGAGGGCTGAATCCGTAAAGGTGACGCCTTGATCATCAGATCAACGGTCCGAAGGAAGGTTCCTTGACCTCAGAGGAACAAATTGAATCCTCCAGCGAACTAACCTCAACCTAGATACCAAGTAGTCGGAGGTAAGAGAAGAACGGAAGTTCTCTATCAGTATATACAGTAAGACAACTGCCAGGACGTTTAGTAAAAGTACTTGCTCATCTGTAATTCGTATATCCTTTCCAAGTAACACTCTCCTGACGGCCTGTATAACGGTGGTATTACCAATTACAAGTGTGTGTAGACTAGCGCAGAGCTGAGACTTTTAAAGCTTACAGATTACTTTACTATGAAAGTTAACCACGGAGCCATTTGTGTTTGAGTGACATTGCTTCTAGATTCAAAAGCACACGGACAAGCTATCACAGTGGAGGTAGGTGATAGCAGCCCATTTAATAAATAATGGCCCACTGTCCAACGGAAATTGTGCAGGGTATAGAAGCAAGAATATTGAAGGGGAGGGTTTTTTAGTATGCGGATTATTCCAATGGTGTGGGCCTGCAACCTCTAATATTAAAGTTAGACATGTGCAAGCTTTGTGGTTAAGGTATAGAGCTTGTGAAGTAAAAACCACCCATCTCCCTATTGAATAGGAAGATAGATACAGGAGCCCTTTTACTGAATTTTGGTCCATGCTCCAGTGTGAGGTGTTCAGGGCATAAACCCCATGGGAGTTAGGCGAGCCCAGTAGAGCCCAGAGAATTGTGATGTCACAAGGAACCCTCACGTCATGCTTGTCACCTGTGAGCACAGCTGCCGAGTGGCAGGGCAGGGTGTGTCGGTGAACTCTCTGCTGTAGAGAGAAAAGTGACTGAGCAAACCCCCCTAAGAAGGCTGAATCCCTAAAGCTGATGCCTGGATGGCCAGACCCATGGTGTGAACTAAGCTGTCTTGATTTTTGAGTCACAGATGTAGGCCTCCAACTTTTACCTAGGAGTCTAAGTAACTTCATCCTAGATGCCAAGTTATTAGAGGTAAGAGAATAACCGAAATAGTGTATGAATTTATATGATAAGACAAACCCAGAATACTTACTAATACATACTTGATCATCCAAAATTAATATATCCTGTCTAGGAAGTATTTTCCTCACAGCACATGTAATTGTGGTGTTACCAATGATGTTTGCATATGGACCTATGTGGAGCTCATAAGTAAATTTAATGTGATGCTAAAGTTTGCCGTGGTGAAGTGTTTGACTGAGTGATACAGCTTCTCCTTTGAGAAGCAAGCAGCCTACTTACTGAAGTGGATGTAAGTGATATTAGGACATTTCGTACTCTGTGGCTGATGGTCCAACTGTTATTGTACCAGGGTGATTCCGCATAAGCAAGAAAAGAGAAGGGGCCCATTTTCATACTATCTGGGCTATTGGAATGCTGCGGGGTGGGGCAACAGCTCATGCTAAACCTACACTTGGGCAGGCTTTGTGCCTGAGGGATACTGCTCCTAGTGATACTGCTTCTAGTTTAAAATTCAAGAAGACTACGTAATGAAGTGGAAATGACTGATAGGAAAGAATTCCTGAAACAAAGTCCAGAGGACAAAGTGTAAAGTGCATTGGTCCAAAGTACCACACACAAGAAAATGGGGACTGTCTGTATGGTGTCTGTGTTGTACCAATGGCCTGGGGATACACATCTAATGGTAACTTTAGACATTCATAAGCTCTGTGGCTGAGTTATGCTCTTTATAGTTTAAGAAGCAATCAGACTTCCTCCTGAAGTGCAAGTTATTGATAGGTGACCATTCACCAAAACATGGCCCATGCTCCAACTGTAAAGAGTACCTGGTCTCAGCACTAAGGAAAAAAAAAAAAAAGAAGGAGACTTTGTAGTATGTGGATTATATCAGTGTCACGGGGGCAGACACCTAATGTTGAAGTTGGACTTGGGCAAGGATTGTGGCGGAGTCCTATTGCTTCTAACATAACAAGCACCAGAATTACCTCTTTAAAAGGATGTAAGTGATAGGAGCCCGTTTCCTGAACTGAGGCTCCTCCTCCTACTGTAAAGGTACCAGGCCTCAGTGTTAACTAATGAGCAAAGAAGTGGAGGGCCTCTGCAACTGCATTGCACCAATGGCATGGGGGTACACCTAACGTTAAAATTACATGTGGGCAACGTTTGTGGCTGCGTGAATTTGCTTCCACTCTATAAAGCAAGCAGACTACCTGTTGAAGTGGAAGTAAGTGATAGGTCCAGCTTCCCACACTATGCGCAGTGCTCCCAGTGGAAAGTGAATGGGGCCTAAGCACTGAAAACACCAAGCAAAAGACGGTGTGCAGCTGTGTAGTAGCTGGATGTTTCCAGTGATGTGGGGCCATCCTCCAATGTTGAAGTTAGATGTGGGCAAGTTTTGTGACTGGCAGATTTTGCTTCCAATTTTAAGAAGAACGGGGCTTCCTTTCGAAAGGGACATAAGAGACAGGATCCCATTTCCTAAACTATGTCCCTTCCTCCAACTGTCAGTGTATTTGGCCTAAGTACTAGGATAAACAATGTGCTAGTGAGGCTTTATAATATCTGGGTTATAGGCTTGGTGTGTGTTGGGACATCTAATATTGAATGTTGACCTGGCCATGTTTTGTTCCTGAATGATATGTATTTATAATTTATGAAGCAAGCATACTACTTGTTGAAGTGGAAATATGTGATAGGAGACCATTTCCTAGTTTATGGCCCATTCTGCATTAGTAAAGTGTTCAGAGCCTTACTCCATGCTACGTAGGAGTGCCCAGTACCACCCTGAGTGTTGAGATGTCAGAAGAATCTCATAGAACTTTCTAGTCAACCTTTGAATTTTACCCAATGTGAGTAGCAGGGTTCAGGGACTCAGTAAACTCCCTCCTGTAGAGATGAAATTAACAAGGAAATCCTACCAAGTGACTGCAGAATCTTTAACCATAGAGACTTGATGGTCCAATCCAATGACCTAAATAATGTTCTTGCTTTTAAAGAACAGTTAGAAGTCTCCAACATTTGGCTTGAAAGAGAACTAACTTCAACATAGATACGAAGTTATCAGAGGTAAGAGACTAATGTAAATACTGTATGAACATATCTAATAAGAGAAAAGACAACAGATTAATAAAATATACTTGCTTATCCATGTTTAATATAACATTTCTATGTAACATTTTCCTCACATTATATATAATGGAATTATCAGTTATAAGTTTGTATAGTAATGTTGAGCTTATGCCTTTGAAGCTTAAAAATTATCACCCTTTCCCATCAAAGAATGAATAATCAAATTATGATATATTCTTGAAGTGGAATATTTTCATTGTAGAGAAAGGAAATACTGATGGCTGCTACAAAATGCATGAATCCTGAAAACACTGTTTTGTGAAAGCAAGATTTCAAATCCTAAAAGGAAAAGTACAGTTTATCCCTCCCATCCTCAGCATATTTTTGTGGGAAACTGAATTTTCTATTCCTTTTTATGTACTTCTCATGTTTTTATTGACTTTTTTTCTTTAACTGCGTGTATACTTTACACATATTCATGAGGTATAATATAACCATAAATGCATCTATACAATGTGTACTGATTTCAAGGTTACTGCATTTTCATCTCATCAGACGTTTTTTATTTCTATTTGCTGAGAAGTTTTGGAGTCCTGTCTTACAGTTATTTAGAAATAGATCTAAATTTTTATAAATTAGAATTACATTATTGTCATGTTGCCCATGGAATGTAATTCTTCCTGTCTCACTGTATTTTGGTACCTGCTATCTATGACATTTCACAATGTAGGTAGCCCTCTTGCCTCCCTTACAACTCAGAAGTTTTCTTTTTAAGGATCTAGGAGCCATCTCTTTGAAGGAAAAACATCAACTGATGTTGACTGGATTTAGCAAATGAGGAGGAGGGAAAATTTATATTATAGAAATTATACCCTTTCCAAATTCCCATGGTTGAAAATCCCACTTTTAACATTTTGAAATCTTTTTAACTTTCCCTTTAAGTTATTCATGTATATAGGAAAAATAATAAATAATATCTACCAATGGAACAGGACTCCCCATTTTCCAGAGCAATGTGTTCAATATTTTTGCAACACACAGGACAGAAATAAATGCATCTTAGTTGGCATTGTATTTCTAAATAGTTTTCCTTTTACCAATTCAAACCAAGTTTATTTAATGCATCATCTTTTAGGGAGATGGATTTCCTTGTTACCATCACAGATGCCTACAGGAAGCCTAAAGCAGAATACATTATCAAGCATATGATAAGAAATACAAATATTTACCCAAATTAGCCACAGCTAGGATTCTGATTATTAGTGCAAATGAAACAACTGATGTAAGAGAATTTAGAAGTTCAGAAGAAAGGAAAATTATAATATAAAATGTAATCTAATAAATTTCATATTTCTACTGAATACATTTTTTAATGAAGAGAAAAATTCTTTCTATTCATCATAGTAGGAAAATGGAGTCAAATGGTTAATGGCATTAAAATTACTCTCAAATTAACTGGAGTATTTAGATGCCATTATTCTTCATTATAATTTCCTTGCTACTTTGCCAAATAATTCTTGAATAGACATGCCATTTCTTTTTCTAATTAAATTTCTTTAACTGACACAAACAAAAAGTGCCCATATTATGAGATACCCTGTGATACTTTGATATTTGTGTATGTCACATAATCTTTAAATTAAATATATCTGGGGCTGGGGATATAGCTCAGTGGAATAAGCGCTTGCCTAGCAAGCGCAGGGTCCTGAGTTCGATCCCCAGTACCGCCAAAAAAAAAAAAAAAATTAAATATATGTGTCTCAAACTTTTGCCATTTCTTTGTGGTGAAAACTTTCAAAATTCTTTCTTCCTGCTTTTTGAAATGCACAGTGCGTCCCTGTTAGATATAGTTATTTTACTATACAGTAGTATGGCAGAGGTTTTTCCTATACAATTATAGCTTAGTACAAAGATTCAAAATCATTTCTTAGGGGCCAGGAAGTTTGGGTGTTGCTCAGTAGGAAAAGTGAATTCTTGCCATGCATGAAGCCATGGATTTGATTCCCAACAGTGCAAAAAAATAAGGTCTTAAATAAATGAATAACGTATCTGTATTAAAGCTACCAGAATAATATTGAAATAATACAATCAAACATATGTAAGACTAAAATTAGATATAGCATAATTTTATTTCTTTAATATTTCAATAGGCACTTTAAGCTATTTTAATAGTTTAGAGTTATCATAGTTAACAATGGTATCAGTCATTATTGACCAATGTTTTAGTTAGAAATGAATAGGTACTATTTTATAATGTCCTTGATATGGAACAGCCCTTGAAGAAATTTTTAGTAAAACTTTGTACCATCTTGCCTAGTTGTCACTTTTTATTGTTGTCAAGGTGCTGAAATTATTGTGCTCCGATCATTTGATTGCAGTAAAAGTAAACCTTTTGAGTTTCAGAACATACTCAAACACAAAGTTGAAAAAGTGGTTTATTAAATGATACGCATTTCCAGCACATGGAATAGTGTAATGCTTACCACCCAACCGTAGCTGATTCAGGAGTTCTAAGAAATGACAGTCTCCAGTAGACTAATAGTGAGTGTTCTTACCAAAATTACTTCATCCAGTTTTCTGCAAAGCTAAAATAAATATAAAATGGTATAGACTTATGCAAGTTTGACTTTACAAAAGGAAACAAATGGGCATTTATCTACTGATTATATATATTACATATTTTACAGAATTATCTTAGTATACCATTCAGGTTTTTTTTTAATTGTTTTATGTATAGTTAAAAGTTAAGGTTATATATGTGTATATAAACATATAAAATTTGTTAGACACAATAGTCATTTTCATAATGCCTTTTGCATCAGTTAGGATCTTACCAGGAAACAGAACTTCTCATTTTCTTGAGAGACTAATTAGACAGGGATAATCTGGGCTAAGGGAACTAACAAGAGATGTATAGATTCCCAGTAACTAATCACAGTAGAAAGACATTATACCCCTAGGCCTAAAGAAGTGAGGAGAGAAAATGTTATTCCTGTTGTTTATAGTAAGTTAGATATTGTGGAAGGGTGACTGTCTTACAGCAACTGTGAGACAAAAGGAAAAGAATGGATAAGGATAGACATACGGACTTGTTTTCTCATATTCCCTCCTTCTCCCTCTCTTCCAAGCCTATAATTTGGTGTTGTACACTGTTCCTTACCAAGGGGAAGAGCTGAATTAGAAGACAGACAACAATTGAACTTCAATAATAGTTACCAGAGATTAGCTTTCCAAGAGCGCAGAGCAGGCTAGGGAAGTTTAGAGAATAATTTTCTACACTAAAGGACAGGGAAGATTATTATCACAAAGATCACAAAGCATCATTTTTTTTCCTGAACAGGTTTGGACATCAACTATTAAAAAAAAAACTAGCTTCGTTTTTAGTGCACTACTCAGATACTTTGTGCTGCTTTTAAAATCTTAAAACTTAGTGGCAAGTCAGAATCTGCTTCAAAGCCTTGGCAGTGAAGGCATGAGCTACATTACTGGCCTATAGCGTCCCTAAGAAGGAAGAGCAGCTACTTTGAAAATCATTGACCTTGAAGATGGACGATAACGAAGGATTATATGATCTAGTACAGGAGATAGGCCGAGGTAGTTATGGCGTTGTGTATGAAGCCATAAGGTGTTCTAATTCTACACAGGTTGCGATAAAAAAAGTGCAATGCCGAACACCTGGAAACATCGAGTTAGCCCTTCGTGAACTCTGGGCACTAAACCGTATCAAGGGCCAACATCCTAATGTAGTGTTTTTAGAAGAATGTTTCATTCAGAAGGACACAGAAGCAGAAAGAGTTTCCACCGACTATAATTCTCCCCTGTACTTACAGCTTTTAGAGTCATCTTTAAAAGGAGCAATTAACTTTAGACGTAGAAGCACCTGTTTTGTATGGTTTATCATGGAGTTCTGTGGCGGGGGAGATATGAATCACTATCTGTTATCTAGGAAACCCAATCGTAAAACTAACATCAGCTTCATGCTGCAGCTCAGTAGCGTCACTGCGTTTTTACATAGAAATAATATTGTCCATCGAGACTTAAAACCGGAAAATATACTCGTTTCTCCCAGTAGTCTTGATCCAAGTGAGTTCGAACCCACACTGAAATTGGCAGATTTTGGTTTAAGTAAAATGTGTTTATGCTCTGGCCAGAACCCTTACGAACCTATTAATGTGAATGAGCCCTTCCTCACCACCCCGTGTGGAACCGAATTCTACATGGCACCCGAAATGTGGGAAGGCCATTGCTCGGGGAAGACTGATATCTTCTCTTTAGGAGTAATTATTTGGGCAATGCAAGAAAGAATAACATTCATTGATGGCAAGAGTGGAAAAGAATATCTAGGTACTTATATAAAATCAGGAGATGAGATTGTTCCGATTGGGTTAGCATTGAGACGCAATCCACAAATGCAACTTGTCCTACCTGTGAGAAAGAAGACTATGAATGTGCGCATTAAAAAATTGATTAAAGAAATGCTTTCTGTAAACCCGCAAGACAGACCTGATGCAGAAGAATTGGAATTCCGGTTAGTAAAGATGTCATTTAGAGATAGCTGCTCACGGAATTGATATTCATAAATATTTTGGATGCCATATTATATCTGATTCATTGGTGATGCAACATTATGTGCCTATAAAAGAACAATAAAAGCTACTTCTATGATCTTAGTGTTTAGATTTTATTGTGTAATATTTCTTTTTCTTTCCTTTTCTGAATCCAAGGTCACCATTTTATTAGTATATTTTAAATGTGTATTACCAATGTAGGTAGATTTTTTAAAAAATGACGTTGTGTTATGGTTGATACATTGTGTCAACTTGAGGAGTCTAGAGGTTTAACTAAGTAACTCAGCAATTGTAAATCTTGGGGTAAAAAGGACATGCCCTTACCCTTTTGGGATGTTGTTTATTGTGTTAATTTGGGAAGTTTAAAAGGTTAGCTATGTGATTCAGCAGGAAGCCAGGGTGCTTACTTTGTATACAATCTGAGCCTGTGGAAAAGGAAGGCAAGGATATTGTGGGAGAGCTACATGCCCCCTGGGTGGGGGTAGGCTGTTTACAATGTAAGGGAAGGAAAGAGGCTGCTTGAAGCCATTCCTCCCTTTTGCTGGTTATTTTTGCTGTGCTCTGCTGCCATGAACAGTTTGCCCTCTGTCATGTGCCACTCTGCCTCAGAACCAGCCAAGTATGGACTGAAACCTCCACAAACTGTAAGCTAAATAAACCTTTCCTTCCTTCATTTAGGGCATTGGGTATTTTGTCTCAGGAATGAGAGAAAAGTAACCAAGACACCTTGGTAGAAGTTTGGCAGGAAAATTCTCTAAGAGCCAAGAAAAGAATTCAGATTTCTGAAAGTGTCTCAAGTATTTTAGACATTGTCAGTGTTAGGCGTGTCCATGGAAGAAATTTGCATGTTGTAATTCAACCTCTGAAGCTTTATAAAGAAAACATATATGTGTATATTTGTGTATATGTAAGTATATGAATGTGTGCATTTTGCATTTCATATGAAGAAACTGCCACTAAACTGTTTAAATTATTTATTATAGGTTTGAGATTTTGACTTGTTGGTGAAATTGATGATAGGAAATAAAGAAAACTCACCTGATCTTTCCTCCCTGTCTGTCCTTCTAGTGAAAAATATTGTTTATCTAATAGTATATATGATTTTTAAAGCCATCATTTTGGAGGGGCCATAATTTTGAGTAATCATAATTCAAATTGAGCAACTCAAAGCTGAGGAAGGAGCTCTCCAGTGCCTTGCATCATTGATGCTGTTTTCTTCTGTCCCTTTGAGACAGTAATGGTAGTAACAGTTATCTTAAGGAGTATCATCTTTTTTCAAAGTAGATGATAATACACAGCTTGATAGGTGGATAAAGTACTGTGATATCTACTGTTCCAACATAAAAATCTACTGATTTTGTACAATCACTTGGTATTATGTCAAAAACCGTGAGACTATCATTCTTCTTCAAGTATGTTTAATATTAACTGTATGGTTGTCTCTTTTCTTGTAAATGCAGATAGTTAAAATTTAAGGAAAGAATGTTTTTATGAAACACAAAATTAGTCTTTGAGATTAGATAGACTTCACATTGTATCTAGGTTAATTTTTCTAAAGCACTAGAGTCCAAAGTGTCAAAATAGAGCTAGAATGCTGAAATTATTGAGAGCTTGAATAATTAATCTCCTTGGGGCTTTTGAAGTTCCACAACTTTTAGACTATTACTATCATTTATTCCTCATTTAAAATATGTTCAGAGGATAATTGAAAGGAAAATCTCACAAAAATTTGAGTATATAAAATCTGTATACTATGTATTACTTAATCTTGTTGTTTAAAATTTGTGTTGAATGGTTTTGTTGAAATGAAACTTCAAAATGAAGAAAAGTAATATATATCTTATATCATCTTCAAGCTACTAAATATAATCATTTCTTTGGAAAATAGAAGTGGTAATACTCTGAAATTTCATGGTAATTGTCGCTGTGATGTTACAAATTAATTAAACACAGATATTACTGAGAGGGTGGAGTTGCTGGTGAGGAATAAAAGCACATTGTGATGTGCAGTGAATCGTGTGGCACCTGAGCAAGTTGGTGGATGTATTAGTCAGCATTTTCCTAGAGAAAGAGATATAACACAAGATATACAAGTGTATAAGAAATTACAAGATTGGCTTACGGTGGTCACAAAGAGAGTTGAGAAAGTGCAGAGGATGACGGGACACTGGTGACCAAAGGATTCAGTGCACGGACTGCAGTACACTGCAGTGTCCATGGGTGTCCATATCCGGAGGCTAACAGGTCTACAATGGAAGGCTAAAGAGTCCATGCAAGAAGGCTGAAGGATCCCCAGTGGAATCCAGAGAGTCTGCACTAAGAGCCACGAGATGAAGTCCAAGCTGAAGGTAAAGACTGGAGCTCTTCCAAAGAACAAAAGTCAATCTATCCTTCCTCCTTTCTCCTTTGTACCATCCAGGTGATGAGCTGCCCTAGGGTGGGTCTTCTACACCTTAGGGTATAGAATTACTGAGCCAATGTGGTTAAGTTTCTAAACTTCTCAAGTTTTCACAATCAATCAATCATTACAATCCATCCCTTGTCAACTTGGCAACTAGACTCATTTCTTTAAACAATTGTCTATATACAGAGTCATAATTATGCCTAATATGTTATAACTATCCTGTATACAAATGGAAACACACTCAATTCTTCCCCAGAATAGGAGGTAAATTTTCTTTGGGTGATGCTTGTTCTTATCATCTCATAACTTGAACATTATAACGCAGATTTAATAATCATCAAGAACCAATATTAGGTCTATCAACATTATATCATATTAGAAACATATTAGGAGATTAAATAATATAATTACAACCCACTTTCTTGCAGCTGATCATGGGATTATAGCTGGTATTTAGAACTACCTTCTTCTCCTACTCTGTATTGCCTTGGCTTGCAGCAGCACCTCAGCAGTCCTGGTTCTTTCTCTGGTGGATTGATGCACACTTTCGTTCCTGAAGGCTCTGCACCATTCATCATTCTGCCTGGATTACATCATTGTAGCTTCCTACTGAGTTTAACAAGGCACTAAATGTATTCCCTGACCAGAGGCAATGCTATGTGGAATTCTATGACCATGGATAATGCATTCTGTGAGTCCACAGATGGTAGTTTTGACAGAAGTATTGAGTACAGAAAAATCCATATCCAGAATATGTGTCTATGCCAATGAAGACAAAGTATAGTACCTTCCATAATGGAAGTGGTCCAATATAGTTAGCCTGGCACCAGGTTGCAGGTTGATCACCTGGAGAAATGATGCCATATCTGGGACTCAGTGTTGGTCTCTACTGTTGGCATATTGGGCATTTATCAGTGGCTGTAGCCAGATCAGCCCTGGTGAGTGGGAGTCCATGATATTGAGCCCATGTATAACCTCCAGCCCTGCCTACCATGGCCACTCTCTTCATGAACCCATTGAGCAATTACAGGGGTGGTTGAAGGAGGAAGTTGGCCACTATCCACAGAACAGGTGATATTGTCCACGTGATTGTTAGTCTTCTGCTGAGGTCACCAGGAGAATGCTTTTGCTGACTGTTTACATGGAAAATAAATATTTTTACACCCTTTGCCCATATAGAGATGTCTACCTTCATACCTCTTCCCCAAATATCTGTGTCACCAATTTCCCAATTATGTTCCTTTTAAATTCCTGACTATCCTGCCAGAGCATTGGCTATAACCCCTGAATCAAAATGCAGTCAGACATTTGGCAATTTCTCCTTCCTTTCAAAATATACTATCAGGCGTACTGCCCAAAGTTCTGTCCACTATGATAATTTCCCCTCACTACTGTTCTTCAGGTATGTCCCAGAAAGGTGCTATAATGCTATAGCTATCCACTGTGGGTGGTGCCTGCAGAATGTGCAGAGCCATCTGTAAACCAGGCTCTAGCCTTCTCTTCCTCTGATAGCTGATCATATGGTACACCTCACAAGGCCATAGGTGCATGCTGAGAAACAGAAGGCAATATATCAGACATAGGAGCCATATGTATTTGGGAAACTTCCTCATGTAATTTATTTGTATCCTCTGGACCTTCACAAATATACCATTTCCATTTAATGATACACTGTTGTTGTGCATGTCCAACCTTAAGATGCAGTAGATGAGATACTACTCAGGCCATTATCAGGTAATATGATGACCTTGTGTCCCATGGTCAAGAATTTAGTTTCTACTAAGGCCCATTAAGGGAGGGTTTGGAGAGTAGTTTGCAGATTATGTCAGAGGCTTACTCCAAATTCCTAGAAGCGTCCACTGCAATTCACCTATGGGGGTCTGTCGGAGACGCCAAATAGCATCTCTAACTACCACTGACACTTCTAGTAAAATTAGACATGCTTTGTCATATTGTCTCTGTAGCAAATCAGCCTGGAGCTGTTGTAGAGCCTTTTAATGTTCTGGGCCCCACTAAAAACTAGCAGCTTTCTGAGTCACTTAGTAAATAGTTAATAGTAAGACATCTAAGTGAGAGATATGCTGCCTCCAAAATCCAAATAGGCCCACTAGACATTGTGCCTCTTTTTTGGTTTTATGGGAAGCTATATCTCTTTTTTTTATTTTAAAAAAATAAAAGTACAAAAACATATTAACAAACAGACACCAATTAGCATAAAAAATAGTACAATCACAACTAATCTATAGACAAGGTGACATGGTCTCAACAGTGGTTATTGCTTTATCCATTGGTATCTTCGAAGTGTAAATATATGAACCCATATACAGACATGCAAATTTAGTCAGACAATTAATCCTCTC